>CALNXI010000979.1:81317-156317 GCA_942486025.1 Porites evermanni
GTAAAAATACGGTTGGAATGAAGATGTTCCACATTGTTTGGAGGGTTAACGGGGGAATAAATTTTCTTACGGTTTGGGCTCCGTTTGTGTTCGTTTTTTTTTTTTTTTTTGAGGCCTCCTCTAATATGTGCTGCCCATGTCCCATGTAAGCGCCTCGTCAATATGTACACCCAAGGATTTGCCAGATGTTACTTTACGTACATTGGCGTCTCCAATATGGAGTGATGGGCAAGACATTCAAGAAGACCTCTGTCACAAAAGAGGCAAGCCCAGATCCAGAGGCCTTGAATTTTGCACTTTGTCGACGATCAGGCTCTTGTAATTGAAGATGGGGGGTGAGCAGAACACCTGGCAACCTTGGTATCAACGGCATCCAGCTCAAGAAAGTGAAAGAAACAAATATCTAGGCAGCATTTCAAGGAGGATAACGGCGCAACGAAAGGGAGACAGTAACAAAGACACAGAAAGTTAGTGTACTTAAGTACCAAGTGGACACACTCCTGAAGCAATTACAAGCATCCCCAATGAAATAAAAGCGAAGCATTTGTATTTAAATCGTTCTTCCCGGCCACACAAAACTACCAGATTCAAACTTGGACACTTACAAAAAGACAAGGGTGAAAAATACGAAAAAAAGGCCAGGTGGGAACAACACGAATTCAACACTATATCGATAGACACAGATTTTGTTTTAAATCAAAAATGGATTTGGCAACTGACGATAATTGACACGACCAGCTGCCTTAAGTTGGCTCGACTGGATTTTTTTGAGGGGATACCTCCCAAGTTTGAGCATTAACTACGTCGCCATGAGAAAAGATATGAGAAAAAGATTACCACAACTGTATTATATAAAGATGAAAATTTCTTTTGATATGGGTTTTATTGCAATCGGAGTCGCCATGGCAACGTAACAACACCATTACGTTTTTTATTTATCTCTGTGTTTCTCTGTACCAAGAGTTTTTTTTTAAGAAATCGCTTAAATAAGTTTGTACCTGCCATAATTGCCTCAATTATGGCAAAGTTTGAACAAATTCTATCAGAACGTTTTCGCGATATTGTGAAACGAAGTTTTAAAGCATCATAAAAACAGTGAAATAGCATGCTATCCACACGATTAGCTAATTTTTTAAGAAAATGATAAGCTTTGGAAACGCGGCTTCATCTCATAGTGGTTTGATTCCATTGAAAACTGCGTACAAGAAAAGAGGGGAATTGCTCTGGGCAATCGCGAGTAAGAAGAATGTTATTAACTTGCATTCAGCTGCTTTTGTTACAGTTTTTGCACGTAATTTGGTCCATGCCTACAATTTTCGCATTTTTCAAAAAACCGCTCAATAAATTTTTTTATAAATTTGGCAATCCCGAGATCAATTGCCAATAAATATACCCTGCAAGTTTCAAGAACATTGAAAACAGAGACGGCTTTTAAATAGGGCCCCAAATATAACCAATTTTCCCGCCAGGTTTTGTGTTCACAAGTGGGCGTCCTCATTAGTCACTAGCATTGTTTCCAAGTTTTATATGCACGTGCACATTTAGCAAAAAGAAATAAATTTGCATCAAAAAGAACTCTCGATTACTTTCGGAAGAAACATCCGGAAGATGCTAATAATTGGCTTGTGTCACAGATAGCAGTGAGAGCCGAGACGGTGAACGTCACGGCTCATTGGCAGGATGCAATACTAATAATTATCTTCCTCGCGTTATAGCGTCACAGAAACTCTTACAAAGAGTTGCTGTGATGGTATAATATATCGCTGATTTCTTTACCCGGTTATTAGTATATTCGGGAGATTTAACCGAGGGTTCTTTTTTGATGCAAATTCTATCTTTTTGCTAAATGGGCACGTGCATGTAAAACTTGGAAACAATGCCAGTGCAAAATGAGGACGCTCACTCGTAAACAAAAAATATGGGGGGGGGGAAATTGGTTATATTTGAGGCCCTATTTAAAAGCCTTCTCTGTTTTCAATGTTCTTAAAACTTGCAGGGTATATATATAAACGATTGATCTCGGGATTGCAAAATTTATAAAAAAAATTATCAAGGGGTTTTCTGAAAAGTGCGAAATTTGTAGGCATGGACCAAATTATGTGCAAAAAACTGTAACAAAAGCAGCTGAATGCAAGTTACTAAAATTCTTCTTACTCGAGATCGTATAATAACCTTTAAATGTTTCTTTGTATTATATTTCTTTTCTTGATTGTTTGTCAAGATCTCGTTCTTACATGATTACTTTGCCAGTTGTTGTTTTCAGTCGTCCGTGAACGTGTTGGTCACGCTCTACGTCCAATTTTTATGCTCTGATTGGTCAAAATTTGACAGGTGAGTTTATGCGGAAAATTTATGCAGCATCTTGAAACTTGTTTACTATGACAGATGAAGCTGACAGAGTTTTGTGTCAACTTGAGTAGTAATAGACGGGGGGTTCTGCGCAGTGGTGGAGGTGGTGGAGTGACGTCACAATAGCTCAGGGGATTAAAATGATGAGATCATCATCTAAAAATAGAAAGGTAGTCTGTCTAACAATCTAGGGAGTTGACGTCATAAAAAAAAACCGATGAGATCATCAAAATAATCATTTAATATGGTAACTGGTGAGATGACATCATCAGCTTAAATTAGAAAGGGTTTTTTGACATGCAAACCTACTTTTGATAATATTACATGGCTCGTAAAGCTCAGCGACTGTACCTACTCAACAGGAACACGAAGACTAGAGGTTACTTTCCTGGACAACGAAACTTCTCTACCTGCCTTTTCTGGTTCAGAATTGCTCGTATCAGGTTAGTTGAAGTAAGCTTGCCAACAATTTCACCATCACTTGCATAGATTTTACATGGTCCGTACGGCTCGTAGACCAATAGAGCTTTTGTGTTGTCTCTGTGCAATGACTTCTCAAGAACGTTTTGTTAGCGTAATCCCATTTTTGGCGGGTTTCATTCGCCCTTTGGATCATTTTTTTTTCGGAGAAACGACTCCTGCCAATTTTTCTTTAATTTGTCAGGGTTTTACAAGTTTTGCTGTGACGGGGTGTATTGCCCAGATTGCCCAATGGAATTGAATATCTCGACCCTTCAACAAAATGTAACAGTGAACCCTGCACTTAACATGTCATGTACTAACACGTCATTCACGGCTTCATTTAAAACCGAAAAACAACCTGGCAATTTTACAATCAAGGTGAGTTATTTAACTCAACTTTTTAAAAGCTACTCTTGGCCTTGAAAATGGCGAATTTTCGCTTACAGGCACCTACCGTCAGGGTGGTGTCTTGCGTAAGCGGAAAACCCTTACTTTTAGTCAGAAATGGCTGGTCAGACTAGTACATTTTTTAAAACGAATTCAACCATTAATATAGATAGATAGATGTTTTATTGTTTTATCAGCTAAAGCTGGTTTACATAAAAGCCATGTTAGAAATAGATATACATATCTATCAGAGTTTCGAATTAATATTAGTTGTGAAAAAGAAAAAGTACATGTAAAACTAGGTATAAACATTTGATAAAATATTCTAAACTAGGATTACAGTAAGGAATCAAAGAAGCGCCTGGGAAGATTTAAATAAGTTCATTGACTTGCATTCAAGCAAATCCTCTGTTAATTTATTCCAAATAAATGCCCCCCTATAGCAAAACGGTTTTTTGCCATAAATAATTTTGGGAAGAGGCAATTGAAATCTAGAGGAGGAGCCCCTAGTATCATAGGTGGATCTCATTTTCAAAAATTTTTGGCATAGGTATTCAGGAGCCATATTATTGTACACCTTTAACATTTCTATAGCGAGAAGCTTAATTCTACGTATAGAAAGCAAGTCCCATCCTAGCTCTTGCAGCAGGGGGCCGGAGGTAGAATCATAACTGGAAAAGGTTATGATTCTAGCTGCGTGGTTTTGTAGTTTGTGAAGCTGTAGAGCTAGTTTTGAACCCAGACCTCCCAAACAACGCTGCAACAGTAAAAGTACGGTTGGATAGAAGATGTTCTACATTGTTTGGAGGGTCAACGGAGGAACAAATTGTCTCACGGTTAGCGCTCCGATTGCGCTCGTTTTTTTTTTTTTTTTTGAGGCCTCCTCTAATATGTGCTGCCCATGTCCCATGTAAGCGCCTCGTCAATATGTACACCCAAGGATTTGCCAGATGTTACTTTACGTACATTGGCGTCTCCAATATGGAGTGATGGGCAAGACATTCAAGAAGACCTCTGTCACAAAAGAGGCAAGCCCAGATCCAGAGGCCTTGAATTTTGCACTTTGTCGACGATCAGGCTCTTGTAATTGAAGATGGGGGGTGAGCAGAACACCTGGCAACCTTGGTATCAACGGCATCCAGCTCAAGAAAGTGAAAGAAACAAATATCTAGGCAGCATTTCAAGGAGGATAACGGCGCAACGAAAGGGAGACAGTAACAAAGACACAGAAAGTTAGTGTACTTAAGTACCAAGTGGACACACTCCTGAAGCAATTACAAGCATCCCCAATGAAATAAAAGCGAAGCATTTGTATTTAAATCGTTCTTCCCGGCCACACAAAACTACCAGATTCAAACTTGGACACTTACAAAAAGACAAGGGTGAAAAATACGAAAAAAAGGCCAGGTGGGAACAACACGAATTCAACACTATATCGATAGACACAGATTTTGTTTTAAATCAAAAATGGATTTGGCAACTGACGATAATTGACACGACCAGCTGCCTTAAGTTGGCTCGACTGGATTTTTTTGAGGGGATACCTCCCAAGTTTGAGCATTAACTACGTCGCCATGAGAAAAGATATGAGAAAAAGATTACCACAACTGTATTATATAAAGATGAAAATTTCTTTTGATATGGGTTTTATTGCAATCGGAGTCGCCATGGCAACGTAACAACACCATTACGTTTTTTATTTATCTCTGTGTTTCTCTGTACCAAGAGTTTTTTTTTAAGAAATCGCTTAAATAAGTTTGTACCTGCCATAATTGCCTCAATTATGGCAAAGTTTGAACAAATTCTATCAGAACGTTTTCGCGATATTGTGAAACGAAGTTTTAAAGCATCATAAAAACAGTGAAATAGCATGCTATCCACACGATTAGCTAATTTTTTAAGAAAATGATAAGCTTTGGAAACGCGGCTTCATCTCATAGTGGTTTGATTCCATTGAAAACTGCGTACAAGAAAAGAGGGGAATTGCTCTGGGCAATCGCGAGTAAGAAGAATGTTATTAACTTGCATTCAGCTGCTTTTGTTACAGTTTTTGCACGTAATTTGGTCCATGCCTACAATTTTCGCATTTTTCAAAAAACCGCTCAATAAATTTTTTTATAAATTTGGCAATCCCGAGATCAATTGCCAATAAATATACCCTGCAAGTTTCAAGAACATTGAAAACAGAGACGGCTTTTAAATAGGGCCCCAAATATAACCAATTTTCCCGCCAGGTTTTGTGTTCACAAGTGGGCGTCCTCATTAGTCACTAGCATTGTTTCCAAGTTTTATATGCACGTGCACATTTAGCAAAAAGAAATAAATTTGCATCAAAAAGAACTCTCGATTACTTTCGGAAGAAACATCCGGAAGATGCTAATAATTGGCTTGTGTCACAGATAGCAGTGAGAGCCGAGACGGTGAACGTCACGGCTCATTGGCAGGATGCAATACTAATAATTATCTTCCTCGCGTTATAGCGTCACAGAAACTCTTACAAAGAGTTGCTGTGATGGTATAATATATCGCTGATTTCTTTACCCGGTTATTAGTATATTCGGGAGATTTAACCGAGGGTTCTTTTTTGATGCAAATTCTATCTTTTTGCTAAATGGGCACGTGCATGTAAAACTTGGAAACAATGCCAGTGCAAAATGAGGACGCTCACTCGTAAACAAAAAATATGGGGGGGGGGAAATTGGTTATATTTGAGGCCCTATTTAAAAGCCTTCTCTGTTTTCAATGTTCTTAAAACTTGCAGGGTATATATATAAACGATTGATCTCGGGATTGCAAAATTTATAAAAAAAATTATCAAGGGGTTTTCTGAAAAGTGCGAAATTTGTAGGCATGGACCAAATTATGTGCAAAAAACTGTAACAAAAGCAGCTGAATGCAAGTTACTAAAATTCTTCTTACTCGAGATCGTATAATAACCTTTAAATGTTTCTTTGTATTATATTTCTTTTCTTGATTGTTTGTCAAGATCTCGTTCTTACATGATTACTTTGCCAGTTGTTGTTTTCAGTCGTCCGTGAACGTGTTGGTCACGCTCTACGTCCAATTTTTATGCTCTGATTGGTCAAAATTTGACAGGTGAGTTTATGCGGAAAATTTATGCAGCATCTTGAAACTTGTTTACTATGACAGATGAAGCTGACAGAGTTTTGTGTCAACTTGAGTAGTAATAGACGGGGGGTTCTGCGCAGTGGTGGAGGTGGTGGAGTGACGTCACAATAGCTCAGGGGATTAAAATGATGAGATCATCATCTAAAAATAGAAAGGTAGTCTGTCTAACAATCTAGGGAGTTGACGTCATAAAAAAAAACCGATGAGATCATCAAAATAATCATTTAATATGGTAACTGGTGAGATGACATCATCAGCTTAAATTAGAAAGGGTTTTTTGACATGCTCAGCTATTTTCTATAGTCTATGACATCATTATTTATTTTATCTTTTTAAGATCATATAAATGAAGGTTATTATTATTAATTATTATTATCATCCAAAACGAAAATGGGTATTATTCAGTCTTTCATAAGAATAAAGTTTAATCATCATCGTAGTTCGCGAGGGCCATAGTTCCCCCCTAGAAATAAATAACGTCTCTCAAGAAAACATTTTGCGACCTCCCATGGTCAACAATTTCCAAGCTAAAAGAACTCCATTCTGAAGTATTTCTAAAAGTTAATTTGGGCAGGCACTTGGTGTTCTTGAAATTTGCAGAGGATCTGGAACTGACACAGGAAGAATGGGGACAATTATATGCTGTTATTTATGCCACTTTACTGTATCAAATCTGAGAGCAGTTATATAAGGCGATGATGTAGGTAGTAAAATCATTTAAGACTCGAACATTGCGAAGTGATTAGAGCGATGGGTTGTTGTCCACCATCCACCACTTTTGGACATAGTTAGTCAGTTAATTATGCGAGTTCGCAAGCCCACCGTTGCATACAAATTAGTACAGCTCTGCAGGAAAAGCCCCAAGAGAGAACCTTCAAGTAACTTATTATCATAAAAACAATAAAAACATAAAATAACTTAACAAGGATCAATTGAAACACGCGACTTACAATTGCGAGCAATAAAGTTTTTAAAAAAACTTCATTAAAAACCAATAACAAAAAGAGTCAAATACACAGCGATTTGAAAGGAAAAGGAATGAAAATTAATCCTTTGACTGACTATTACAAATTCGTGTTCTCCGTTCTATTACGAGGAATAATAAATAATCCTTTCGTATCTACACAATTTTCCTATAGCCTCTAAGCCAAGAGTTCGACTGTCTTTGTTTCTTCCGGTTTGTCTTGTTCTTTGTAGTTGTTCTTTTAGCTTTTGCATTAAAAGAGGCTTTATTTCTTAGTGATCTTGACAGTTCGTACACCGTTTCTTGTGTCTGTACTGGACTGCGAGTACTAGTTGAGTGATTTTTTCCGGAATTATCCGCTTCACTTTCGTAAACGACGACTTTAACTTTAGGCTGCAGTCTCGTTTCCTGTAAATACTGTCTTCGCTGTATGTGGTCTAACTGATGAACATCCGCGAGACGGTTAGCTAATCTGACAAGGTACTTCGCCCCGCACCATGAAATCGGACAGGTTTCTGCAAACTCTCTTGTAAACCATGTTCAAAAAACTGTTGACAGTTCGATGGCTGAACACAAATGACTTCTATTTCGCAAATAGTCAGTTATACAGAGTATTAGGAAAGGCCAAACACAGGCCCGAAAGGCCATAACCAGGCCAGAAAGGCCAAAACCAGGCCAAAAGAGACAAAAGGAGACAAACGGGCCATTTTCAGTCATATGTCTTTTTTCTCGTACACAAGCGTGGGTATCGCGCGTCGCTAGTTACCCAACAGCTTTTAATATTGGAATCATCATCTTTATTAAGTGTAATCACAAAATAGTGCCTAATTAAAAGTTTTGTTCTTCCTTTAGTAACTGGTATTTCAAATTTCAGATTTGTTATTTATTGCACAAGTTTACTGTTATTGTTATTATGATCAAGTCATCAATAAAACACACTTCAAGTTTGATTGTTTATGGTTTTTACTGAAATGCAACAATACAAAGGTCCAGGAAATAAAAAATTCTGTAACATTCATAGCAAGTCGAGTCTTGATCTTCGTTTGGCCTTTTTACCCTTGCTTTGGCCCGTCTGATCTTCTAAATAACTGGTCGATGTGTGACCGATTATTACTTATCAAGGAGAACGCTTAGTAACTTCGCCTTCACCCATTTTCTATAAAAGAGGCCCTTTACATTCTGATGTTTGGTTTCCTATTAGAACGCGTGCGGTTCAAACCAAAATAATGTGGAACAGTGACCTCCATTACAACCTTATTCAAAAAGGTGCTGGAAAATATGAAGACAGCGAAGAAAGCGAAGAAAGCGAAGTGTCTAGCCAAGGAACGGAGTCTTCCCAAGAAGAAACAGAAAGCTTAGAGCCTTGGTCACGCATATTTGATGAACCCGAGAAACGCCATGAGACTCAGCTCAACGCATTGATCAGTGAGTACGAAGAGAACGGAGATTCAGAAAATGTGGCCCGCGTGACAGCCAAGAACGCTCTTCTTCCTGTTTACAGAAAAGAGCTGAGAAAAGTACTCTTAGAGAATCTACAGTGGATGCGTGCAATGAAAAAGGATCCCACCTTCAAAAAAGTGATGGAAACTCAAAAAGAGCTTAAAGACACAGAAGGATTTGATTGGTTGGAATCGACAGAACTTGCTATCGATAAGCGAAAATTTTTACTCAATCAATTGTACCAGAAACAGCCCATTCCACAAGATCAAGACTAGACCTACTATGAATTACTAAAGGAAGAACAAAACTTTTAATTAGGCACTATTTTGTGATTACACTTAATAAAGATGATGATTCCAATATTAAAAGCTGTTGGGTAACTAGCGACGCGCGATACCCACGCTTGTGTACGAGAAAAAAGACATATGACTGAAAATGGCCCGTTTGTCTCCTTTTGTCTCTTTTGGCCTGGTTTTGGCCTTTCTGGCCTGGTTATGGCCTTTCGGGCCTGTGTTTGGCCTTTCCTAATACTCTGTATAACCTGACTATTTGCGAAATAGAAGTCATTTGTGTTCAGCCATCGAACTGTCAACAGTTTTTTGAACATGGTTTACAAGAGAGTTTGCAGAAACCTGTCCGATTTCATGGTGCGGGGCGAAGTACCTTGTCAGATTAGCTAACCATCTCGCGGATGTTCATCAGTTAGACCACATACAGCGAAGACAGTATTTACAGGAAGCGAAACTGCAGCCTAAAGTTAAAGTCGTCGTTTACGAAAGTGAAGCGGATAATTCCGGAAAAAATCACTCAACTAGTACTCGCAGTCCAGTACAGACACAAGAAACGGTGTACGAACTGTCAAGATCACTAAGAAATAAAGCCTCTTTTAATGCAAAAGCTAAAAGAACAACTACAAAGAACAAGACAAACCGAAAGAAACAAAGAAAGTCGAACTCTTGGCTTAGAGGCTATAGGAAAATTGTGTAGATACGAAAGGATTATTTATTATTCCTCGTAATAGAACGGAGAACACGAATTTGTAATAGTCAGTCAAAGGATTAATTTTCATTCCTTTTCCTTTCAAATCGCTGTGTATTTGACTCTTTTTGTTATTGGTTTTTAATGAAGTTTTTTTAAAAACTTTATTGCTCGCAATTGTAAGTCGCGTGTTGCAATTGATCCTTGTTAAGTTATTTTATGTTTTTATTGTTTTTATGATAATAAGTTACTTGAAGGTTCTCTCTTGGGGCTTTTCCTGCAGAGCTGTACTAATTTGTATGCAACGGTGGGCTTGCGAACTCGCATAATTAACTGACTAACTATGTCCAAAAGTGGTGGATGGTGGACAACAACCCATCGCTCTAATCACTTCGCAATGTTCGAGTCTTAAATGATTTTACTACCTACATCATCGCCTTATATAACTGCTCTCAGATTTGATACAGTAAAGTGGCATAAATAACAGCATATAATTGTCCCCATTCTTCCTGTGTCAGTTCCAGATCCTCTGCAAATTTCAAGAACACCAAGTGCCTGCCCAAATTAACTTTTAGAAATACTTCAGAATGGAGTTCTTTTAGCTTGGAAATTGTTGACCATGGGAGGTCGCAAAATGTTTTCTTGAGAGACGTTATTTATTTCTAGGGGGGAACTATGGCCCTCGCGAACTACGATGATGATTAAACTTTATTCTTATGAAAGACTGAATAATACCCATTTTCGTTTTGGATGATAATAATAATTAATAATAATAACCTTCATTTATATGATCTTAAAAAGATAAAATAAATAATGATGTCATAGACTATAGAAAATAGCTGAGCATGTCAAAAAACCCTTTCTAATTTAAGCTGATGATGTCATCTCACCAGTTACCATATTAAATGATTATTTTGATGATCTCATCGGTTTTTTTTTATGACGTCAACTCCCTAGATTGTTAGACAGACTACTTTTCTATTTTTAGATGATGATCTCATCATTTTAATCCCCTGAGCTATTGTGACGTCACTCCACCACCTCCACCACTGCGCAGAGCCCCCCGTCTATTACTATTTTTAACTGTCTTTTTCTACTGGATGTACGAAATGGAATTTAGCTGCTATCAAGAGTCTTCTGTTATTCATGGCTAGTTTGTTTATTGGGTTTTTGGTTGAGAAATACGTCGCCTGTCAAAGTCGGAAATCCGATTTCGGATGGCATCGATTCGTTTTCGTTTTTCACCTTGCTTGATTGAAAAGTCTGAAGCCATTCTGGCCATTCCTCATCGCAAATAGAAAGAAAAAAACGTTGCGTTTTTATTTTGGCTTGAGAAAGAAAGCTTTGAGCAATTTTCTCGCCTCGAGTTCATCTTTGAAAACAGCAAACACCGGGAAGCCGGCTTAAAAGCTTTAAGCATAAAGACTCAGGATTCTTAGAGACACTTTAATACTTAATTGTCTTCGTGAATGAAAATTGTTGTCTCTGTAAATGTTTCACCGAATTGTATTTCTTTTATTGATTGTTAGTAGTCTCTCTCGCAATTTGCCGTTAATGTTTTCAGTCGTTCATGAACATCGCTTGCAGGAGTACTCAAAACGTCGCGCGTATCTAACGCTTTTTAAGTTTACACATCGTTATAAAACCATTGAATAAAAAAAATAAACACAATAAATTCCTTATTATGTTGAACTGTAACTCTATTAATGTTCATTCAAACACTCCACAGTTTGCAACTGGCTGGCCGTTATAAAGGTGATTTTGGAAACTTTTTTAGCGGTTTCGCTAAAAGCCCACGAGTGCTTCGATCGTCCTGAATATTGAATGAGTGCAATTTTTATTTCAAAATTGTGAAATACTGCATTCTGTCTGAGGTCTGTATGATTAAAATAGCTCCTCATAGTACCGTTTCACCTCAGACTGTCAGATGTGATGTATAAAAAGTATAAAAGGTTGGTTTACACGCCCCCAGATTTGTTAGCAAGATTTTGTAAAGCAAACTTGTCAAAGGGGAAAAATTCTGCTGGATTTGCTTTCCAAGTATTTGTTTTCCAGGCCTAATCTACTGTGATCAAGAGCCATTATGGCCGTTAAATGTGATCGAAGATGATTGCTATTTTTGGGGTGTACATATAAAGGCCATCAACTCGATGTAAGATTTGGTGCACTCTTAGTCTGCTACACAGCCGTTTTTAGTGTCGTCACTAAAAACGGCTGTGTAGCAGACTAGTGCACTCTTAGAATGTTAGCAAATTATTTTTCTCTCAAATCACTTAGCATTAATCCCTCTAAACAAAAGTCACATGAATGTGCTTTAAAGTGAACTGATTTGTGGAATACAAGTTTATTGTTTGATTTAAATTACAAATTTATTAATGGGAGCTTCTCTTTTAGCCCTGGCTAAATCTATATATTATAATACAGTTGTGGTAATCTTTTTCCCATATCTTTGCTCATGGCGACGTAGTTAATGCTCAAACTTGGGAGGTATACCCCCCAAAAAATCCAGTCGAGCCACCTTAATAAAAACATGCTGATTATTGACTCAAACTACCAGTGTGACAGGATGTAAGAAAAAAGACTTCCTCAAAAGAACTGGATTAAGGGCTTCAAAGACAGTAACTTGAAACCGATCGATAGATCGATAGCTTCACCTTCTCGCGATGACACCGCCGTTGGTATAAGTGGACGGTTAAAGTCAAGTAAACAAGAAAGTAAGCAAGTAAGTTAAATTCCAAGGTTGCAAAACTTTTTTTTCTACCTATAGACTGACCCCTATCTCTCCGGAACGGCGTCGAAAGGAGCGCTTTGCGTTACTGACCGTCATCTTGATTTCAAATGTACCGAGGGGACGAACGTCGGGGGGTTATAGCCAGTAGGGAGGGGGGGGGGGTAGAAGGGGAAAACTGTTTTCTCGCCTTTCCCCGCCCCCTAAGTAGATTCCACACTCATTCCCAGGCTAGACTCGGAAGATTTGAAACCAAGATGGCCGCCCGTAACCGCAGGGTGTCCACACAGTCTGTTTGTGTACCTGATTGCATTGTAATTTTATAGTAAATGTACTAGATTGACCGTTTGTGTCATGGATCAATGCTAAATAAACGTTATAGTACCTTACCTAAGGTAAATTGTCGTCCTTTTTCCTCAGAAGTGGTATTTTGAGCCATTTTGAAGTATTTTTGAGTTCTCTGTTTACTGTTCCTCTTAATAGAAGGACAAGGGTGGAATCAAATTTTTTGGAACGGCTCCAGCAGAAAGGCTGAAAGACTTACGCTTCTTCTCATACCTTCCGACCAAAAATCCATCCAAAAGACCCGGAGCTAGCCCCTGAGGAAAATCAAAATCTCGCAGTTTTCGAACTGTCAAAATGCGTAGCGAGATTTATACGTGCCAGCCAAAAAACCGTCTTGCTGATTGCATCTTTTTGATTGGATATCGTTAACCAAATGGTTAAACAAATTACCGATTTAAGGCAGATTTGGTAAGCGTTTATTGTTTAACTACATCCAATCAAAAAGATCAGGCAATCAGCAGGACGGTTTCTGGCTGGCACACTTAAATCTTGCTACGCATTTTGACCGTTCAAAAACTGTGAGATTTTAATTGCTCCGGGCCTTTTGGATGGATTTTTGATCGGAAGGTACGAGAAGAAGCGTGAATCTTTCGGTCAAACCACTACGAGCTTTGAAACCGGAGCAATGCGATTTTCTGAGGCAAAATCGCTACGGCGCGGGAGCCGTTCAAACAACTGATTCCACCCTTGTCCTTCTATTAAAAGGAACAGTAAACAGCGTACTCAAAATCCTTCAAAATGGCTCAAAATACCATTTCTGAGGCAAAAGGACGACAAATTACCGTAAGAAAGACAACACAAAGTTTATTTAGCATTGATCCATACACATATTTAACGATATGCCGCTACAGATGAAGCAAACGGTAAATGTAGTACATTTGCAGCCTCGTTTGCTTGGAGATTAGATCGAGAAATGAGGAGGCGATTAATTCTACACGAAACAGGATTTACTCACTAAAGGTTTTTTTCTTCCTACTTTATCGACGCGTGCAAACCGCAGACGTTTTTCCGGTCGTCGCTTCTCTCCCTCCGAAAAATAACGTCTGCGAACCCGAGCGGCAAAATGATTTCAGTGACGTAAAACGTTTTGTTTTGATGTTGGCCAATCAGATCAAAGGATAGAATACATTTCGAGTGACTCCACCCGACGTCGCTGCTGGGGTGTCTTGGATTTTAGCAGAACGTGTATTTCACGCCTTTTAACAAGTAGGTTTCCTGCGACGTTGAATGCTGACTTCTTTGTGAAGCAACGGCTTCTTAAGCTATGTATGTTATGTGGGCCTTTGGTTTCGTTTTATAAAATACGGTAGTACGTGACATAAACAAAACCTGGACAAAATAATCGTGCTGAGACTCGTGATTTATTTCAGTTTAACCAGCGCTGATAAAAGGTGCTGAATCGAATGTACAGACACATCCTTGACTGATTCAGAAATCTCTGACAATCGATCGTTAATAATTCAAAATCTTACAAGTATCGCCACAAAACAATGATCTCAAATATTATAAACCTGGACCGGACCCAACGCGAAATGTATATTTTCAGCAGTAAATCAGATCACAGTCAAGATGACATTTGAGATACAACGCTTAGACTCATCTTATAAAAACACAAGGAAATGAAAACCCTGAAAAGAACATGTATTTAAAGAAATATAAGAACAAATATAACTCGGCTTTCGATCTGATCAAAGCTTTGTCTAAACAAACAAGCAACCTCGCATGGGAAATCAATTACCATATGTCCTAGCTTTCAAAGATAAAGTGTGCTAAAAAAATATCTAAAGCGACACACGACAAACTATCGAAGAGTTCTCCAGAGCATACTTCCTTGCGAGGAACCAGAAAGGAACAGAAGCCACAAACGGCACGATGCGTCTACTGTCATTAGTCCTGACATTTATCGTTTCGAATATGATCAAAACAACAATGTGTGATAAATCATTGATTCCGTAGGCAAATAGATTAAATACGTCCTCTAATCTTTTCTTCAATATGAATCCTCTTGGTGCTTATTTCCCACAATCCGGGCAAATTAACTTTCGTAAACGCGTCGTTCTAAGGAAAAAGGGCGGCTGTACACAGGCTACGTCGTCCTTTCAAATTTCGACTAGTAAACGAATCCATCGCGCACGACCTCGCGAGAAGTCTGTAGAGTTAGTTCCTTGATTTTAAGAGCTAAACTGTCATTGATTTAAAAGGCTCTAGGTCACGAAAATCGTTTTGCCGCTCGGGTTCACAGACGTTATTTTTCGGAGGGACAGAAGCGACGACCGGAAATACGTCTGCGGTTCGCAGGCTAAGGCTATACGCGTGTATAAATACACGAAAATTCAAGGGCTTCGATTCCAGAGAAATTACATCATTGCCAGAGATCATTTCAATCATCGCCGAAAATAAACCGCATGGTCATCACAAGACCATTTGCCCGACGGGTGACCGGAGCTCGTGACAAGCTGTTACGACACGTACACAGTTGGCGTAAACATTAAAAGGGAAATGGTCTTATCTCCAAATGGTGAAGAAGTAGCTTCTTCTAAAAAAAAACATACCCAATTCAAGACTAGAGCCGCACAAAGCATATAAGCACAAAGCGCCGCACATACCTATACAGCCTATATAAGGGTGGACCCCGACCCCCACATCCCGGGCGAAAAATACGTTGCCGATTATGAGTCTCGCTGCTTACGCAAGCGAGACTCATTACAATACAATCGTTTACACAAACAGAATGTGGTTCTTCTGAGTAGTAGAGGAGAGACCGGTTACGCCGTTTCTTTGCGGGGGAATTCCATTAACTTTCGGGGGAATACATTAACGCCGGTGACGTCATACATATCATTAAGATAGGATGATGTCATAGTTTAAATTAATGACCATGATGTCATGCATTCCATTAAGATAGGATGATGTCATAGTCTATTTTCAGCTGGCAAGGAGCAAGTGACGTCAGAATACCCTAGGGGTTGACGTCACAAAAAATGTTGAGAAGTATAAACAGAAAAGTGATTTTTATATAATTAGCTATTTGCTATAATATTCTGATTAGATATTGTTTGCTATAGTCTTCTGACTAGATATTGTAGAAACTGTCATGTGTTTCAAAATAAAAGCGGGCAAATTTTGAGCATGTTATCTTTGCAGATTATACTAAATGAAAAATCTTTAATCATTAAATTATTTTCACTAAAAATCGTTTATAATCAAAACCAAGACACGGAGGTTAACTGAAAAATCTTTACTTCAAAAGAAGGGAAAAGGAGGTTAAGCGAATGCGAAATCGTACTAATTTTTCGGGCAAAACATGAAAACGAGGTGGAAGCTCAGCGAAGCGAAAAACTGCCTATCAAGCAAAAAATGTCAATCTTTGTTTACTTGACACTGTAGAAAGTATTGCACAGGGTATGAAAATTCTATAGAAAACAACAGGTGGTTCTAAAGTAAACCCTAACTCTTTTGGTTCTTGAATAAACTCCATTCTAGTAACGAATAAGTGGAACGTCTATTTAAAAAAAAAGATAGGAATAAGAGGTGCGATCGCCTGTCAACACATGTCTTCTTATTTAGTGCTAAAAATCGGATGTATAAACAAAACACACACACACATACACAAAATGGAGCTGAAAACTCTCTATTTCAATTTCGACTCACCATTACAAAAGCGTTTTCTCCGTTCTATCTCGAGGAAACGACTAACTATTGAAGTCTCAGCCCTTGCGCTTGATGAGCTTATGGTCTTGCGCGCCGTTAGTCAGTTAATTATGCGAGGTCACAAGCCTAAAGTTGAATACAAATTAGTTCATCTCTAAAGCTAGACCCAAGGGAGCACCTTGACTTATTATTGTAAAAACACAAACAATTAATAACTTAACAAGGATCAATTTAAACACGCGACAAATAAATTGACAAGACACGAGATACAGTTTTAAAAACTTTATTGAAAACCAGTGACAAAAAGAGTCGAATACACAGCGATTTGGAAGGGATGGAAATTAGACGTCCTCTTCGTTCTCCTCTTTAGAAGGTGAATAAAAATTGGTTTCCAACGTCTTGGCGTTTTTGTGTGTAATTAATCCACAATCGTGACACCGAAGAAAGTCCTCTTTGATGTATTTTCTCTCCTCGGGGATCTGGTGATCGCATATAGGACAAATCTTGTAGTTATCGTGCCAAAAGCATTTAGGACATTTCATGATCAATGTGGAGTACACATTAGAGTTTTCGCAATGTCCACAGGGACTTTTAGAGTGAAAGGTGGTGGATGTTTCAGGGCTACTACTTTCTGTTTCCTCACTGTCATTTTCAGTGTCGTTGTCGCTCTCTTGGGTGCCTTCAGTTTCAACGCCATTCTCAGAAGCCACTTCCTCCTCCTCCTCCTGATTTTCAATATCCGATGAACTCTCCTCATTATTACTCTCATTATCGGAAGTATTTTCTACATTTCGGTAGCCTTTTTCCTTTTCTATTAAATCACTTAACAATTTTTTGTTCTTGATTAAACGTTTATCGATTCCTAACTCTGCAAGTCCATCTACAAACGTATTCAGCGCCCGAGGCTTGGTACCTCATTGTTATGAGGGAGTAACACATACTCAACTAGCTCGGCGATGTTTGTGACGGGAATAGTGCGTTTATTTCGAAGTAATTGTCCGCTGGGAGTCCAGAAAAGAATATCTTTGGACGCGGCTATACTATGCAGCAAATCACAAGCACGCTTTTCTAATTTCCGACACTGCTCGGGAAAGATGACTCAAAACATCTTTTATTCTTGGTTCTTCTTTTCTTCTTGGTTCTTCATCCTCGCTTTCATCACCAGAACTTTCGCTTTCTTCATGTTCACTCTCGTGTTCTTCTTCAACCAAATATGTCTTTCTCTTCATTTTGATGAGTACCCGTGACAGACCGTAGCTTCAAATGAGTAACTTATAGTTTCGTTTCCTCTTTTATAGCATCAAAAATCCTAGGCTTGTAACAGCAGGTACCAATAGGTCTTGAATAAAACCATCGCCCTCTTGTACAAGGATTCGCTTCTTTGTTTTGTAAGGGACATTTGTTTCTGCTAGGTTTACTAGAGCATCTTTATATGGCAACACGTTCCGCTTATTTTCTTCGGGGATAAGAATGTATTCCTTAAGTATATTGTATAAGACTTGGACTAATGCATGTAGTTTTTGTGGACTGGCTGTCCGTAAAAGAAACTGTCGCTGATGAGCTGGACAAACAGCTAAGAATTGAAGAAAACCACGATTGTTCTTGACAACTTGAAACATTGCTTCAAAGTGAACTAAAGATGGCAGTTGGCAGTCTTTTATAGAATCTCGTGGAGAAAAAAAATGAAACGAGTGCGCGAAGGATAAAAAACAATAGAATGAGGAGGAAAAACAATAGAAATGAGGAGGTGGAGGAGGTGGAGGAGGAGGAGGAAAGAAAACAACGGACATGTGGTGGTGGTGGTAGTGGTGGTTTTGGGGGAGGGAAACAACAGAATTTTATTGCCTTAAAACCTATATAAATGCGCAACATTCTACCTCTTTTTCAGTCTCCATTTTGCTCCTGAGGAGTTAACATGAGTTGGCTCTGTTCTGTCTGCAAAAAGTCCTTTAGTAGAAAAGATAATATGCAAAGGCACGTGATGTCTAAACACTGCAATGCTGGTCTCACCTCATTTCAAACAGTTCCAATATTTTCACAGAAATGTCAGCGGTTTCGCTTCGAGCACCCTTTCACCTCCATGATTGCCGGAATGACCGGGTCCGGAAAAACGGCCTGGGTTCGATCGCTATTGCAACAAGCTTCAGCGACAATTTACCCTCCCCCGGAGAGGATCGTTTGGTGTTATTCACAATGGCAGCCTGCGTATACACAAATGTTAGTCGCCATGCCAAACATTGAATTCGTCAAGGGAATTCCTACGGCTTTGAAGCAGGATTCCTATTTTGATGTGAACAAACGGAATTTGATCGTGTTTGATGATCAGATGATTGACGCTAGTAAAGATATGCGAATTGTGAACCTCTTTACTCGTAGTTCTCATCATCGCAATCTGAGCGTGATTTATATCGTGCAGAATCTATTTCATCAGGGGAAAGGTAGCCGCAGCATAAGCCTAAACAGCCATTATCTGGTGTTATTCAAGAATCCACGAGACAAATTGCAAGTCTTGACTCTGGCGAAGCAAATGTATCCCGGGCAGACGGATTTCTTTTTAAATCAGTACGAGGAGGCTGTAAAAACACCTTTTGGTTATCTTCTGATTGATCTGAAAACTACTACCCAAGATAATTGTCGGTTGCGAACAAACGTCCTGCCCAGTGAAGAAGGCTTTAACCAAGCAGGGTTTCAAGAAAATATTCCTCAAGAGCTTCTAAAATATCTGAAGCAGCAAACTCTTTCGCCTGTCCCGCTTCTTCCAGCTATGCAAGAAATACAAGGCAACATGGATGACGTGCTTACTCGAAACGATCTTCGGGACGATGAAAAAGCTAAACGATACCTTCAGTTGCAAAACAGATACCTGGCTTTTAAAGAACAATTAAATACCAGAACACGACCGGGAGAAATAATCAGCACTGTTCCAGACTTAACATCAAGGACACAAGATTCTTCGACAGCAACGACAGCATTCTCGACTCCCCTCAACCCCTTTAATGTAACACCTGAATTAACACAAGAGGCTATCTCTCAAAAACCTGACAAAGAAAGCCTCACCCCTCCACCACCCTTAAATCCTGCTCTTCTGACCCCTCCTCACACAGTAGAAACCCCATCACAACAAGGCCCGAAGCGCAAAAGGCGTCGAATTCAATTTGTAAATTATTTGGATGATCATAAAGCTCATGCCAAACAGCTGAAGAAACGTCGGCATAAGAAATTCAAACCTTACAAGTACTCCATGGGCGAAGAAGATGAAGATTAATTAATTTCCATTCCTTCCAAATCGCTGTGTATTTGACTCTTTTTGTCACTGGTTTTCAATAAACTTTTTAAAACTGTATCTCGTGTCTTGTCAATTTATTTGTCGCTTGTTTAAATTGATCCTTGTTAAGTTATTGATTGTTTGTGTTTTTACAATAATAAGTCAAGGTGCTTCCTTGGGTCTAGCTGTAGAGATGAACTAATTTGTATTCAACTTTGGGCTTGTTAACCCGCATAATTAACTGACTAACGCTAACGGCGCGTGAATTGACAAGACCATAAGCTCACCAAGCGCTGAGTTTCCTCGAGATAGAACGGAGAAAACACTTTTGTAATGGTGAGTCAAAATTGAAGTAGAGAGTTTTCAGCTCCACTTTTTGTATGTAACAGTTCTCCATTTAAAAATGGAAACTTCCATTTAAAAATGGAACTGGAGAGTAAGGCCTTTTTCCTCGGGATATTTCACTGATAATCCAATCAGAATGATCCATTGTAAGTGCTATTAAGGGTGTGAGATCATCCCGCATCTAAACCAATCAAATGGGGATAAAGATACGTGATATTTTGGAATGTTGGGATATCTCGCGTATGAGCCAATCAGTGAGTCTCTTATCATACCGGTAACTTCACACCATTTCCGATCTCAAAATAAATAAAAGATAAGACATCTGCTATCAGGTTAAAAGGTCATTTATACAATGAAGATAGAGATATACATGTACTGTTTCCGTTCTCATAAACTTAACACAAAATCCGTCAGTTTGTTTATGTGAGAGGGGTTTTGTGGTTTGTCGGCCGACTGATGTTCTCACAGGCGCTAGGATACGAAGCCAGAAGATGTGAGAGAAATTTTGGACCCAAAAAAATCAAAAATTGACTCGCTATTATTTCAACAGTATGTGCAAAAAAAAAACTATCCCTAATCCGTCCACCATCGAGTATCCGTTGAACGACAGTCTTTTCTCAAGTTTCAATGGAACTTTGTTAATGAGGTGATGAATATATGAATGTTAGAAATAAAAGCACAGGAGATCACGACAGTGAAATACGCAATTTATGCTGTTGGGAAAAGAAAGCCTGCGTTACACAGATCTTTTTTTCCCATCTTGACTTTGACTCTTTTATTGCAGTCTCACTTTATTTTCTAGCAAACATGAGGGGTTCGAGTGCATTAATTTGAACAGCTTAAATTTCATTCATTGTACATCATCGCTATTTTAAAATTATAAGTAGCGGAATATTCCGCACATAAACGAATCAGAACCTCTTTTATTCCGGGGTGCTGGATAATTCCGCGTTCCAAATTCATGCATGCATGTACACTAGTAGCTTTTGAAATCGTGAGATAATGAATTTGAGGCAGAA
This sequence comes from Porites evermanni, assembly GCA_942486025.1. Lineage (NCBI taxonomy): Eukaryota > Metazoa > Cnidaria > Anthozoa > Scleractinia > Poritidae > Porites > Porites evermanni. The sequence continues at coordinate 102,380 of CALNXI010000979.1, forward strand.
ATATCCTTTCTTTTCTGCAGCAAAGCAGAACATTCCTTTTGTTTGATTTCAAATCGAGATACATCGCGCTTATGATGTAAGCACATTTCCCAAAATAGTCACGGCATTTCTTTAATGTATGTGTTGATGCAGACTTAAACACGTAATAAGCACAAACTTGAATACCTTTGCCACTGTATACTGTACTTATCTCACCTTTTTTCTTCCAAAAGCGCTCAAAGAAAGCATTATGTTTCTGTGAGGGTTGAATCCAATAAATGATCCATATTGGCACGCGATTCGCAACTGTTAAGTTCATTCTTTCGTTGCTTTTAACATTTTCACTAGAGATGTCAACTTTTATATGTGGATTTTTCATTTCCTCTCTGCAATTTTTATCGGGCAGAAATGGTCACCGTTGTAACACAAAACCTGTTAAAAACGTAAATAGAAAAACGCCAAAAACATACTAGAAAGATGAAACAATCATCTAGAAATTTTTAGCCTTTCTTGACTTATCGAAACTTTTAGGTAATATTTGCTTCTTCAAACTAATGTTTTACAGAAAACAGTCGTTGTGTGCCCCTCAGATAACAGAGGGAAATAATTTCAGCATTTCTTTATGCCCATATATGGACATGTAATGTTAACCGCAAGTTACATAACAAATGTAGCAAAGGTTAAACGCGTGACTATTTACTGATAAAAGTATGAAATACAAATCCACGACAATACTGCAGAGGCAGTATCTATTTAATAGAAACCAAACGGAAAAGCAACGGCAAGAAAAATATCGCAGAGCAGCCAAAAATGATCCGTGTGTTGGCTTTGAGGCTTAGAGAAGCATTCATGCATCATCTGTGTTGTTCAAAAACATAAAAGAAAACTTTGAATTCTCGTGTCTTTGTTGAAAGCACCACTCCGGGAAGAGAGTATGTTAAGCAGGTAATCATTTTCCGAACACGTTAGGTTTTGCACTGTACATTAGCTCTATCTAGATTTTCACTGATGTTTACAGTATAAAATAAAGCAATACTAAGTAAAAGCACTTGGACTCATCAAAGCAGTTTCTGGTACCTGTTTGATATCACACGCATTCTGCAAACACTCTGAAGGAATTCATAAAACGGGAACCTGTGGAGTCACTAAAAAGTTCCCGTCCTCGAATTTAGTAATTATATGTCTTATATGCATGTTAACCAAGCATTTCAAACGCCACAAACGCGTTTTCCCCGTTTAAAACGCTGTAAAGTCAAAGGCGTTTCAAAATGTTTGAAACGGGTTTGAAACTGTTTGACACCCGTTTATTTGCGTTTTAAACGCGGCATTTAAGGTGTTTATTCAAAATTACGTAAGCCCCCTTTTCCTATGAGGGCCTAATTTTTAATTCTCCTCCAAAGACTATTACTTTATCGCAAGAGCCATAATGGCTCCTGCTTATCGTAATAGTGTCGGCACTAAGGAGCACCCTCGGTTTCATACTGGAATTTTTATATTATAGCGCTTGGACCATGGTATGCACGCGAGACTTGAGAGCCACAAAAGAATGAGCTAGAACTACGTCAGTTTGCGATAAAATTCCTTCTCTTGACTCACTTACTTTTCTCTCGTCGCAGATGGAGATGTTTCACGGATAGAAAAAACATGCCTATTATTTTAGTCTCTTTCACTTATTGGAAAAGAAAAGACGAAAAATGTTTCATATGATAAATGGGACTCAAATGACGCCCGGAGATACATGTACATGATATAGTAGATAAAATTGAAAAAAAAAACAATAACCGAAGTTTCCAGTTCAAGGCCACAATGTTCTGAAATTTGATCAACAGTCATCAAGGGTCAATTCACCTTATTGACATGACCGGAAGTCTTCACTTTTATCTCAACACGAACAAAAAAATTCTCTGACCTGGGTTTGACATGAAGCTGACCATGCAGTGCAAAACTTAACCTTTATACTGATATTACTAAGAGCTTGAGAAACGTCAGGGAAGAAAGAAATCGTCCTTAGAACGGCTACGAGTATGAGATTTGACTTAAAGTTTGTTCGAGTATAGTCACCCCGGAAAGCTTCATTGCACTTCTTTTTCACCAAAAAATTAGCATTGTTATCTTTACTGAAAGAGCTTAAAAACCATCTCCCAGCCACACAACGATAGAACCTCTAACGCTTTAAACCTTGTTTCCGTTACCATTCCCTGCTAGCAGAGATCTCTCACGACGAGGCAAAATGAGAGAAAGGTCTCTGCCTCGTTATGAGAGGTTTTTGCTGCCAAAATGGCGCGAAAATCATTGGCAAGGTAATTGAGTGACCTTAATAGGCTACAAAAGTTGGTAGACAATGAAAATGGTAGCTGCGGAACTCTTGTACTGTTTACTCGTGTCGGATACAGAGTAAGATGGCCTAACGTTAACAATGGTTACTACTGCAAACGAAAACATCAAAAAAGGACGTGGGAGGCAACCAGTGTCGATGAAGTGCCGACCGCAAAGGTAGGAATGTTTTACGTTTTGTGTTTTTGTCTTTTACTCCAGTGCAATAATTTGCTCACGTTGCTGATCAGGGTGACTCACAGCTAACTTGTATAATAATTTTGCCTCAACTGAGTCTCCTTTAGTCAGCTACTCACAACTACGGTTTCCGGACAGGTCTCGTAAAATAGAACAATGACCTCAATTTTATAAATAGGAGTAAAAGGTGTTTGTTACAGGGTTAAAGAGTAAGCTTGAAAAGCAGGTCAATGCAATAACGAGGCTGAAAATCCACTGAAGGTTGTTAGAGCTGTAGCGAGGGCAAACCGAAACGCGAGGAGATGGGATTCTTCGTAAACCACAATGCCGATGATTGAGATAGTTCCAAGGATAAACTCGTGCTTATTCGCTACCGCGCGGGATGATTCCGCTATTTTATGATTATTTATCATCACATGATGAATGAAATTAGATATTTTACTATTCGGCTCTCAATGAAACAGAAATGCATATGAGTACGCCGGACACACGCTTATCAATCTGTTTCGCTTTAGAAAAATATCGTTGAGTGGACAATAATCTCAATGAGGGGAATCGATAAATTCTATCACAAGCCTGAAGCATAACTGAATCACCTCAGTACATGTACTACGAGCAATCCTAGTCCGCCTGAATTTTTAACACTTTTAGCACATAATGGGTAGCGCTTCATTTTTGAAAGGAGGAATGTTTTCATTACCCGAAGTTTTCCAATGTAATTTAGTCCCAGGCTTGCGATGTTTGCACTTTAGTTGACTTGTCCCTTGGACATTTTCATGTCGCGTCATGCATGAATTTGGAACGCGGGGTTATCCCGCACCCCAAAATAGAAAAGGTTCTGATTTGTCTATGTGCGGAATATTCCGCTACTTATAATTTTAAAATAGCGATGATGTATAATGATTGAAATTTGAGCTGCGAGCTAATGTACTCGAACCCCTCTTGTTTGCTAGAAAGTAAAGTGAGATTGCAACAAAAGAGTCGAAGATAAGATGGAAAGAAAAAATCTGTGTACCTTGACAACGGTAACGCACCAGGCTTTCTTTTCCCAACAGCATAAATTGCGTATTTATAACTGTCATGATCTTCTGTGCTTTTATTTCTTCATCCCGCAATTTTAATGTATGATTGATTCATGTATTCATCATCTCAGTAACGAAGTTTTATTGAAACTGGAGAAAAAAACTGTCGCTTAACTGATACTCGACGGTGGCCGGATCAAGGATAGTTGTTTTTGCACTTATCTTGAAATATTAGCGAATCGATTTTTGATTTTTTTGCGTCCAAGAATTTTCTCACATCTTCTGGCTTCGTATCCTAGCGCCTGTGAGAAAATCGGTCGGCCGACAAACCACAAAACCCCTCACATAAACAAACTGACGGATTTTGTGTTAAGTTTATGAGAACGGAAACAGTACATCTCTATCTTCATTGTGTAAATGACCTTTTAACCTGATAGCAGATGTCTTATCTTTTATTTATTTTGAGATCGGAAATGGTGTGAAGTTACCGGTGTGATAAGAGACTCACTGATTGGCTCATACGCGAGATATCCCAACATTCCAAAATATCACTTATCTTTGTCCCCATTTGATTGGTTTAGATGTGGGATGATCTCACACACTTAATGGCACTTACAATAGATCGTTCTGATTGGATTATCAGTGAAATATCCCGAGGAAAAAGGCCTTACTCTCCAGTTCCATTTTTAAATAGCAGTTTCCATTTTTAAATGGAGAACTGTTATGTGTGTGTGTTTTGTTATATATCCGATTTTTAGCGCTAAATAAGAAGACATATGTTGCTAAGCAATCGCACCTTCTTATTCCAATTTTTATAAATAGACTTTCCACTCATTAGGAACAAGAATGGGGTTTATTTAAGAGCCAAAAGAGTTAGGGTTTACTTTAGAACCACCTGTTGTTTTCTATAGAATTTTCATACCCTGTGCAATACTTTCTACAGAGTCAAGTAAACAAAGACTGACATTTTTGCTTGATAGGCAGTTTTTCGCTTCGCTGAGCTTCCACCTCGTTTTCATGTTTTGCCCGAAAAATTAGTACGATTTCGCATTCGCTTAACCTCCTTTTCCCTTCTTTTGAAGTAAAGATTTTTCAGTTAACGTCCGTGTCTTGGTTTTGCTTATAACCGATTTTTAGTGAAAATAATTTAATGACTAAAGATTTTTCATTTAGTATAATCTGCAAAGATAACACGTTCAAAATTTGCCCGCTATTATTTTGAACACATAACAGTTTCTACAATACCCAATAAGAAAACTATCGCAAATAGCTGATTATATAAAAAATCACTTTTCTGTTTATAGATTATGATCTCAACATTTTTTGATGACGTCAACGCTAGGAAATTCTGATGTCACTTGCTCCTTGCCAGCTACAAATAAATTATGACATCATCCTATCTATATGACATGTATGACGTCAGCCAGCTAAAAATGAACTATGACATCATCCTATCTTAATAGCATGCGTGACGTCATCGGCATTAATTTAAAGTATGATATCATCCTATCTTAATGAGATGCATGACTTCATCTGCGTTAATGTATTCCCTCGAAAGTTAATGGAATTCCCCCGCAAAGAAAACGGCGTAACCGGTCCCTCCTCTACTACTCTTCTGTGCCGTATAAACGCAAAGCGCTCTATCCCTACAATCTCACGACAAAATAGGGGACTGTGAACAGTACATTCTACCTACCAATAAGTCTTTTCCTCCAACATGGTACGAATGCTGTGGCCAATAGCTTTTTCCGTGGGTCTCAAATGTGAATCGACATCCACATGAAATTCTTTCTGAAGAAACCGAATACAGAAATTGGAATCAGCGATCTCTTTCTGGTTGAACTTGATCCATGGGTACTTGCCGTTCTTGCAGGTCTTAACGCTGTAAATATTGTGGTAGCGGATCTTTGTCATTCGAAGGAAAGTTTCCAATTTTAGACATGGCGGAGAACCGCTTAGGGTTGTTAACAAATCTCAAGGAATCTGATGTAGAATGACTGTTCCAGAATTGACGGGTCTTTCGCCCGTTTTCAGTCTTGCAAAGAAGTACATGAAAGCAATTGAAGTCCCAGCAATGCAAATATAAATTGCTATTTCCATGTGCGTTACATCAAGAGAGAATGAGCTAAGAGAGCGAATCCCTGTGCTCCATCATAATTTTTTAAAATCTATTTAAAGTTCGCGCGAGTGCTGCGAAAGTTATTTTTGTCTGTTGTGTCCGTGGCCCGTGCGGTCTACTTTCACGTGAACGTGGCATGTTTCGCCGCCAAACATTTGAAGTTTGACAGCCATTATAGTAATTAGCGCCAGGAGCCGATACTAATCGGCTCCTGTTGTTGACATGTTTTTCATCAGCGCTTTCCGCTCATAATTTAGGAATGAATTTCATTTACAAAGGGATTGCAGTATTGGAGTCAAAATTTCACTTTGAGATTAAAGATTGAGATTTTCTAACTGCTGGTAGCCTCATTTAGAGTAACGAATATTGAATCCTGACACACTGTGAAAGCCAGAGACAAGGTTATCACGCGCGAAACACCAAACCTTTAATAAGTGGCTGGCTTCAATTGTTTATACAAAGGTGCAAGATATTTTTTCTCTTTTTCCAGGAATATTTTTCGTTCGGAAACAGCACATTTGCTTTTAAGAATTATTTTTGAGAGTTTCTTCTTAACTTCTGATACTTGCGATGAATATTTCGTTGTGCAAACACAAATCACGTCAGATGCTTCAAGCTGTCAAACAGTCGTTAACCTGGATGCCAGAGAGTTTTTATACGCGGTTTCCGGTTTCGGTCAATTCTTTTATAGTGAGCGGTGTGCCCACATTTGTCTAGCGTCCTCACAAAATTCAAATGTTTGGCGGCCAAACATTCATGTTTGAACCCACTTTGAACCTATTTTCGCGTTACGTGTCCACGGCTGGATCCAAACGACGGTATCACAGCTCGCGGGTGTGCGTGGATGTCACCGGAAGAGACAATTGTCGTTTTTTGCAATAGGATGTTGGTTGTTTATATATTGATGTAGCGAAGACCTCAATAAGCAGTTTTCGCCAAATCGGAACCGCTTTCTCCGGCGAACTCCCACAAGCCTGGACCGCTTTGCTCTTCGTCAGCTACTCTGGCCAGATTATTCCACGTATAAATCTTTTGACTCGTCTACGAAAGTAATACCAAGTTTGCACGTCATACAGTATGTTGCCCAGTATCCGGACGGTACCAGTATCCGGACACTTGAAACAAAAACTCAATTTTTGAGGCGCCCTTTTCAGTTCTCGGTAAACGAAGTATTTCGAATGAAAGCTAAACATTTCAGCTTTAAGATGAAAGTTTTGGCGATTTCAAAGCTTGCGAAACAGTCGCAGAAGACGCCGTTCTGTTCAGGTGAGTAAACTTTTCATGGCTAATATTTGCGCTGTTTACTGCGCAGTAAAATCAGTGCTGCTCAGAAAAGGGAGCGTAATGTGTGATATTTTCAAAGAAAATGTTTTATTTTTAAATTGAAGATACTTAAGGAAGTCAGGTTTTCAGAAAGTTTCTTAATTCTTCCTGAAATTCGATTTGTTTGGAAAAACGGAGGCCAGAAACATTCACTAAGTTTTGATGTCATGTGCCCAGTATCCGGACATTTTTTTCTTTGCTGTACAGAATCGATGAATTAGCTGTGTACATTATCCGCATAAGATTTATTTCATATCAGTAACTATAATTAACGCTTAGGATATATGATACAGTCGTAAAGTGTAATTCTACTCAACTCCGTATGGAAATTTTCTTCACTCATTCAGAGGCGACTCGATTTCGTGTGCACGGTTTGTTTCGCGTGACTGCATTTTCTATATATAACTGAAAGCGTCTGAGTTGAACCTGGAATTCTCATACTTTCCCCGGTTGTGACTGCTAGAATGGGGTTGCAACGGTCTGAAAAATGTCACAAAGGGATTGACAGATGTGAAAGAAGGAGGAATTAATGCTAGAAAAGCAGGCTTATTGTGGGGACTGAGCATGAAGAAATAGACACTGCAGGTCAGACTAAATAGTAGAGTGACCTTTGACCGTCCGGTTGAGGTCCCTTCCCCAAGCTTTTTTTAAAATAAAAAATGAAGAAAGAAAGTCGTTTGCAGATTGGCTAATTGAGCTTGCAAACTGCGGCTTCGGCATGTCCACGGATGCCTTCCTTGAATCAGTGAAAAAGTTCCTAGACAAGGAAGTGAGAATTATACCATTTTTAAAACAGCCGCTCGCGTTCCCCACCATACCCCAGTCATTTGTTATGTTTTATTTCACGATGCTAGGTTATATTTATAGAATCGATTACCAGACTACTTTGCAAGTGCAAGAGAAGCTTATAAGTCGCTTGCCTGTCGAAATTTATGTACAATTACGTTGTTATTGTTGTGTCCGGATACTGGGCCAGCAGTCCGGATACTGGGCAACATAGGAGCTCTGCAAAAATATTAATTTCGCGATGGAAACAAAGGCAAAAAAGTTAAACTGTCTTTCGTCATATTAAGGACTAGATAGATTTTCTCTGGGCCAAATTTCAGAGCTCTTGCGATTAACAAAGGAAAGTTATTGAAATCTTAAACTGAAGTGTCCGGATACTGGGCAACATACTGTATCGCTTGCTGTGCGTGATCGGCAATGAAATGAATTACCCGCCAAGTTTAAAATTATATAACGCCACTCTAACCGACCAATAAGGTGGCGTCCTTAAAATAACCACGCAATATGACACAGGACCAAGAATAGATTGAAAATAATTTTCATGGGAAGAGGGTCATGTATGGAGGATTCGCTCTCTTAGATCATTCTCTCTTGGTTACATGCAATAAAACGGCTCTAATTTGCTTCACAGGGGAAACCTAACATTAACGGCTGTACAATTTATCACTAGAAATAGTAATTTTTATGATAGTAAGATATTAGAATTCAAAGTAGACAGGCTGCAAATCATCTTAGTTGCTAAAAAATATATATCTACGCGTCGCAACTGTTCATCAGTAGGATGCCTAAAATGCGTGCAATTCCACAATTGGTTTCGGCGCCATTAAATCCATTAACTTATCTGGGCTTCGACAGGATCATATTAACAGGATCTTATTAACAAACTTCAGCTAGTGCAAAATTATGCCGTACGTCTTTTGACTGGTACTAGGAAACATGGACATATTTCACCCATCTTAGGTCTCTTCTTTGGTTGCCTATTCCGGAAAGAATTGATTTTAAACTTTTACTTCTTACATTTAAATGACTTAATGATACAGCACCGCCTTGTATAGAAGAACTGTTAGTTCGCTATAGACCAACAAAAACTCTGCGTTCAGCTGCAGATAAAGGACTCCTGGTACATACTATAAAATACAACCTTAAAACCTATGGTTACAGAGCTTTTTCACACGCAGCTCCTAAGATATGGAATTCCATACCAGTCAATATACGCACATGTTGTGAGCTGGACGCTTTCAAATCAAAAATCAAAACATTTCTTTTTAAGCGTGCTTTTCAGCTGTAATTTTATTTTATTTTTTTATTATTTATTTATTATTCTTTATATTTTTTATTTTTAACAAACAAGTCATTGTAATATTTTATTAGGTTTATTACTATCAGTACTGATTGTAAAGCGCTTTGGATTTATTATTATTATTATTGTTATTGTTATTATTGGGACATTGAAAAGAGCGGACACATTTTGTGCCTGTCCTCGTTTTAAACGTCCTTTTGTGCTTGGATTGAAATCTTTTTTGGATTAATCAGTGGGGAGCTGCTTTTGGTTGTCGGAGGGCATGGTTTGTTCGCGGTTTTTGTTCGTTTTGCTCGCTGGTGTGGTCTGTTCGTTCTGTGGTAAGGATTTTGTCTCGCTGGGCCGACATGCGTGACGCTGTATTAAAACATAGAATTACTCGAGCGGAGCGTACTTCTACTGGAGTGGATGAGGATGCGAATGAGTCAGTCGCTGCAGATGCTTCTTCTATACGATTGAAGATGCATCAAAGGAGTTGTAGAGTTGTTTTGGGTTTGAATGATCAACTTCGTGCTGACCTCAATGATGCCGTACTCACCGACCAAGAATCTGGCGATGTAAGTGATCCTTTGATGGCCCCCAGTGTCCCTTCCCCTCAACCTGAAGACCATTGCTTTCCCGATGTTAAAAAGGGAATAAATCTACCTATATCTGAAGAACAATGGTTAACGGCCGACGAATATTTTAAATCCGTATTATCTCTGAATCCTCCAATCACTGTTCAGAATCTCAGCTCACGTTTTAAACTTCTGAACGACACTGTTTATGACTATTTCTCTGCTAATTTTGGTCAAGTTTCACGAGCTCCTGATGAAAGCCTAATAAGGAAATACGAAGGCAAATCTAAAAATGATCTGAAGAAATCTCTCAAAGTCTTGAAGCAGTTCGCTAACGCTGACATCACCGAAATCAAATACGTATCTCGCTTATTGCGTGACATACTACGAGACAACGCGTCGTGTCAAGTCAACGCTGACCTCATGAATCATGATTATTCCACCTCTAAAAACTAAAAATTTCAGGGGATATGGCAGAAAGATCTTCAACAAAAAAGATGAAATCCTCCCTTCGTTTTCCATGAATGAGTGTTTTGATTACTTTGCAAGAACTCTTTCGTCAGTAAATCCGACTAAAGTTTTCAACCTTCCAAGCCGGATACCAACTTTATCAGATCCTGTAATGCCGTTTAACCTTGAACCTCCAACATACCAACAGATCTCAAATGTGATAAGAAAAATGAAGGCGTCTGATTCTCCTTGTCCCCTAGATCAACTGTCAGTAATTGGTTTCAAACGATGTCCTTTTCTTCGCACCTATTTATCTGAAATTATACGCACAGCTTGGTCAACTGGATCTGTCCCAAGCGAATGGAAGCGAGCCTGCACAATCCTCATCCATAAAAAGGAAAACGCTAGTGACCCTGCTAACTTGCGTCCTATTACTTTACAATCTGTGCCTTTAAAGGTTTTTAACTTGTGTCTTCGTAATGCCATTTTCAACTTCCTCTCCGCGAACAACTACATTGAACATGAAATTCAAAAAGGCTTTACACCAGGTCTTTCTGGAACTTTTGAGCACACTGCTCAAATGGCTGATATCATTAACAAAGCTTGTACCAAACAGCGTTCACTCGTCATTACTCTTTTGGACCTTAAAAACGCCTTTGGTGAAGTTCATCACAACTTGATTCAAACCGCTCTTGATTACCACCACATTCCCGATCATATCAAATCAATGGTGAAAAGTCTACACTGACTTCAAAACCTCTATTCTTACAAATGAATTTCGCACTCCGTTTATATCTGTTGGTCGTGGTGTACTCCAAGGTGATTGCCTTAGCTCACTTCTACAGCATATTAAATCTGAAAAATACCGTCAATTTGGATTTTCCCTCAAGTTCTTAAATCCCATCCACTAGTTGCAGTTCGCTGACGATGCTGGTGTCATAAGCGGTCAGGAATCGGAAAATCAATATCTAATCAACCGCTTTATAATCTGGTGTAATTGGTCGAACATGATAATAAGAGTTGATAAATGTTCTACTTTTGGAATACGGAAACTGTGCACTAAATCTGTCCAATATTTACCCAAACCGTTGATCAATGGAGTTCTAATTCCCTGTGCGGAAATGGGTGAATCATTTCGTTACTTATGTCGCTTCTTTGACTTTAACATGTCTAACAACCAACACATGTCTGAAGTGTCCTCTCTTGTACAAAACTTGATGAATGACACTGATATAAAGCCACTGCATCCTAAACACAAACTTCTTCTGTACAGCCGCTATGTCCTATCGAAACTGTCCTGGCATTTCACTATAGCTAATATATCCAAAACCTGGATAACGAAACATCTCGACTCTGTAGTGAATAGCTATATTCGAAAATGGCTTGATATTCCGATATCTGGAACACTGAGCAATATTTTCCTAGAACGCAATATTTAAAAAATATATTTGTCCTCCCTGTATTAAATTAACTCAGTGCCAAACAGTTCTCCGAAATTCATTAAAAGAGTCACCAAATGATTTCTTAAAAGATCTCTGGAAATCGTCAAGCTGTCACACTAATATTGAATATGATGTGTACAAATCCACTAATCAAGAGGATAAACTGCAACACCACCTAACATCTCTCTGTAAATTCTATTTGGTCAGAGGCCCAGTCTCATCTACCCGAGAAAATGTACAATTTTACCATCCGCTACATCAACAACACCCTCACTACACGTAAGAATATGGCAAGATGGGGATTATCACAAAGTCCTGATTGCTCCTTTTGCCTTAATCCTGAATCACTCCCTCATGTTGTCGCTGGTTGTCAACAATACCTTGATCGCTTTACCCGGAGATACGACTCAATCCTTAACTTCATTGCCAAGTCACTTCAACCTGTAATTAATGTTCACTCTTCACTCTATGCAGATGTTAATGAGGGGGAGATGGTGGTTTACGGTATTGCGGTACTGTGCTTTTTTTCATGCGGTATTTCGGTAATTTTAATTTTAACGTGTAGCATTGTGGTATCATCTAGCGCTGCGCTATCCGATTTTTCATCATTTTGGCTGACGGTATTCGGTAAAATAAGATTGTTCACGGTATTACGGTACCGTTTATTTGAGCTTTCCTTTCGATACAATACGCAAAACAAAACACAGTTGGACATAAAGGTCAATAAAAGTTAATATTTAGAAGTCTTGAGACATAACGATAAATGATTACACCATTTGTGGGTCAATTTTGTGACAGTTTAGGAGGACCTCACTGGGATTAACCGATAGGCGTAAAACGGCCTAAGATTTAGTAGTTAGGCGTAAAAATTGAAAAAGAAATTGTTCCCTAGCCAGGTTTGTCAATTTAAGGAAGGTATTAAACTCACTTTTTATATGGTTACGTTTTTTACTTCCCGGCTACTTTGACTCCGTACGCACGTTAGGCCAAGCGCCTAGCTTTTAGGTGTTGACCTAGACCTAAACTCTATTTTCGTCGCTTTCTCGGAGAACTAATTTTTTCCATAGCGAAAATCTGGCTTCTTGCTGGGGATTAATATTTGCGATTTTCAAGAGGTTGAGCCCTCGAAATACTAGTGAAACAACACGCGGAGATATGTCACTGTTTGTAAAACACGCGACCGATAAACAACAATTCCCTGTTTTTCTCTAACGCCACGGTAGACATTGCCATGTCTAGTTCTTGTATTAAAGGCGTCTTCCCACGCAGTCTCGTTCAAGGCATTTCGGTGGCGTATCTAAGAAAAAAAACTCACTCGGCCCACGTGACCCGAAACTTATTAGCCGCGCTGAACGATGAGGCCTACGGACAAGGCAACAGGAGACTGAGTCGTTCTGTACAGTCTTTCCCTATCATTAAAAACACTGGACACGGGAATTTTGTTATTGGCTGTTTTCACATCAGAGGTAGAAATGGATCATCCGTCTGTAGACTAGCCTGTGTGCAGACGCCCCCTCCCCCACAGACACCCCTTCTCCGATTTTTTCAGAGGAGGCGGCTGTACACAGGCTATCAGAAACGGATAATCTATATCCAAACTGTCCGTCAAAATTGACGAATAAAGTCAGGTGGTTTGTTCATTCAAAATTAAAACCATTCCGTTTTGAAACTAAGACGTATTGCTTATCTGACGCGAATTATCAAACGGATAACCCGTCTCACACGAATCACCCGTCTCTAGTGTGAAAACGGCCGTTTCTGTTATAAATGAATGTCACGCCCCCGGTCTTGAGTTTGGCGTTCGCGTTTTAAATTAACTATTGGCATTTCTTTGCGTAAAATAATACTAGAAGTGGAATACTTTATAAAAAGTATGATCTATCAAATGTTAAAATTTTTCAGAAGGATAGCATTTCATTCCGAGATCATCTTAAGACCTTTATTTTGCTTTAAAGATACAAAAAATACAGGTTCATTAACATTGAACTCTTTGAAACAAAAGAAATTAATCTTTAACTTTTTTGTTAACCGTAACTGAAAAAAAATTAACCGATAGCCGTAAAAGAGCCAAAATTTTAGCCGATAACCGTAAAAGCCACCACCCCATTGAGACCCTCGTTTAGGGACGGACCATTAGAAAACTTATGGGGTGGGGGNGGGGGGGGGGGGGGGGGGGGGGGGGCGAAGTACTAAAAAAATATTCGCCCAAGGGAAAATTAAATGAAAAAAATTCTTGCACGCCAATTAATACAAAAAAATATTCATGCTATGGCCCAAAAAAATTCATACAAGGAATTTGATAACGAAAAGTTGGTAAGTTTGCCTCTTACCGGCGAGGCGTGTGAGTCAGTCGAGATAGTTGACCCCTGAGGACTGACGTGCTAGACTAGACTCACTTATCAAAACTCGCACTACACGTGCGTGGAAAGGGTTTTGGTTGGTTTGTTTTTCGCGCTTTCAAGAGTTATTTTTATTGGAGTTAATTAGCTGTTGGGTCGACCTACCAAAAGGTTGAACGAAAGTAGTTTACTTTGCAGTAAAAATTTGCGAAAAGTTTGCGAACTACCAAAATATATATCAAAAAAACGTGGACATCTGGTGCATAAATGTCTGAGATCATTAAACACGCTAAATGGAAGCAACCATAAGTATGCGGAACCGATTATAAATGTGATTAAAATATTCGGTATCGGTATTTAGACGATTTTCGACGCGGTATTTCGGTATTTGCCATTTTGTCTTAAGGTATTGCGGTATTGGGTACCCCCCAATGCCCCCCTCGTTAATAGTTTTCTGATCATGAATCCCTCAATAATAACTGGTGAAAGTTATCGTTCAGATATTCTTTTCCTAATTCAGTCCAAGTGCCTATATGTTCTAGAATTAACGGTTGGTTTCGAGTCTAACCTTAACAACAATGCAGTGCGTAAGAAAGAAAAATATCTGAACTTGATCAACGAAATGAGTAGAAATTACAGATGTGTGAGATTTGTAAATCTCTCCATGAGCTCCCTTAACGTTTTCTCCGACGAATGCTCCACGTTCTTAGACATGATGATTGACATTGTCATTGACAAAAAGCAGCACCTTTATTTAATCAAGAAAATGATAAATATAGCCATTAGAGCAACATATTACATCTTTTGTTGAAGAAATAGGAATTGGGATAGCCCAGACAATTTTGATTTCTTTTCTTTTCTTTTTTTCTTTTTTTTGCTTTTGTTTTGTTTTGTTTTGTTTTTTAATCATCCAATGTCAAGCAGCATTTGTAAATTGCCTATACGTAGCGAGATTTACAATTGTACATTCAAAAACACAAATAAAGTTTCCATTATTGTTATAATTATCATTATTACAACGAAATTAATGATTTATCCCATAATTCATGTTATTGTATAACTATCTCCGGGGGGTTCCAACATAAAAGTTGCGGGGGTGGTCCATCTGGGGAAAATTAAAAAGTGAAATCCGCTAAAGGTGGCCTATCTGTGCGTCTCCCGCTCAACCCTAGGCTACCTAGGCGATGTTTTTATCGACAAAAATGTTTCCTTTCCACCCCAAAAACCCTTAATGAGACCAAATGGGCCATTTCTTCCCCTAATTCCCCTAAGCGAGACGGCAAGCATCTTGGTAACTTTTATTGGGGAATCTTCTCCCGGGTAAATATTAGAGGGTCTGAATGGGGGGGTCAAATTGTCGGTTGTCGGTAAAAATTCAGTAATTTTGTCGGTAGTCGGTTAAAATTTTCGATCTTTGTCGGTAGTCGGTTAAACTTTTTGATTTTCGTCGGTTGTCGGAAAATCTCAGTTAATAAGTAAAAACGCTTGTTGATTATTAATATTTTTTATGTATTTCACCCACTTTTCAAGACTTTGATCCCTAAGGAAAGAGTATAACTTGCAAGAATGCATCATTTGATTGTGCCTAAACCGTGTATTAACTCTTGTTTTTTTACGCAACATGATCGTTTATTTCATCATTGTTTGCCATTAAATGAATATAGTACTGATAAAATCACCAAAGCTTTTATTGTAAGTGCGAACTTGGTTTCCCTGTCGACTACAGGGCACAGTAAAAAGTAATTAATTAATTAATTGATGGATAGTGAAAAACTGCATCCCTCTTATGTTTTGGTTCTAACAAGCATGTCCTTTGCCATAATTTTCCATTTCTCAAAGAAATAGCACTTTAGGTGGTTCTTTAAAATTTTGGCAAGGTAGTGGTTGGTTTTGTATGAGATTCCACTTTTTCATTAAAGCTTCTTTTTTATAGACACTAAGGGCTGGTATTATGTCTCGAAAGGCAATATTTCAGTATTTTTCTTCCTGGTTGTTTTATTTCAGGAGCGCTGCCCTCCTTCCTGTGAGTTTTACTTCTAATAGCAATTTTTCTTTCAAAATTGTGTGGCTAGCCTCTGTCCATCAAGCGCTTTTGAAATCTGAAATACTTCCTCAGAGGAGTTTGTTCGTAGGATTCTCAAGGCTTCTCGCTTGTCAAACAGGCGCTTTAACAATTGGTGTGTGATAAGAGGTGAAATTGTATACACTGTAAGGTTTCCGTTTCAAATGCGTCTTTACGTTAAGGATACCTTTTTCTCATTTTTTCGCTGAATATTGTACCTTTGTATACAACCGTTTCTAATAAGAATGTCTCATTTTCAGATATTTCGGCCGTGAATTTCATAGGAGGGCATGTAAAATTACTTGTTCCGCGAAGAAAGCTACGATGTCTCGTTTACTTATGTCCCATAGGGAAAAGATGTCATCTATGCAGCGTTTTCAAACAGTTGGTTTAAAGACGGTTTTGCTTAAACTTTGTGTTTCAATATGTGCCATGAAAATGTTGGAAAGGAAACTACTGCCTTTGTGCTCATCGCGGTACCGTGGGTTTGAACTGATAGTGCTTTACATTAAACGGGAAGGAATTTTCTTTGAGGATTAATCTAAGCGAGAAACGTTCGGTTTTTTCACCTTTGACTTTTCGATAAAGTGTGACTTTGTGATTTTGATATTGGCTGTAGCAATGTACCTGTATCAACAACAAAAAAAGGAAATTCTTTCCCTTAGGCCATCTGATGAGACATAAATTTAAAGAGGTTACTTCCTCGAGCTAACGGTTAGAATAAATACAAATTGCTCTTTTTTCTGGAAACAAATATTGATAATATCAGCCCATGTCGGTAGTCGGTTAATATTTTTCCTGTCGGTAGTCGGTAATTTTTCACTCGTTTTGTCGGTAGTCAGTAATATTTTTCGCCCTTTGTCGCTAGTAGGTTAACCCCATTCACACCCTCATATTAGCCTGCGAAAACATCCGTTTCTCGTCGCTCTTCGCCGCTGGGGACGTTTCGCGAAACGTTCCTAGCGGCGAAGAGCGAGGAGAAACGGATGTTTTCGCAGTCTAGGTAAATATATTCTAGTTTTAAATTTGAACATGTCTCCTAAGCAGCTCTTCTTTTTGTAGTTACGTGACGACACTACGAAGGGCTCTCTTAGGAAACCAGAGCTGTCTATGCTCTTACGAATGCTCACCATATTTTTTATCTCCATGCCCCAGATCACTTATGCCTTTGCTAACAATTCAGAGCAACTTGTGAATGAAAAAGTGTTGGGACATGTTCTACTTGAAGGTATTTCCAACTTCCACCAGTTCTTTGTTGCTTTTTAGTGAGCCATTGGGTTACTATTCGTTACCCTTGAAAATACGGCCATAAAATGATCATTCTAACTGTTCTAACAACTGTCTAAGAGAGACAGAAAAAAAGACAAATTAAGATCTTACATGAGACAGTGTAAGCACATTTGGCAGGGAGCTGGTCTCAGACAGATAGCGATATCGCCGGTCATAGGCTCGGTCCGGACCATTACTCAGGATTGTAAAATAATTGGCAGAATAATCGTAAAATCGTTCTTGTCTAAACGTAAAAAAAAAACCAACCAGTGACTATTTAGAGAGAATGACGCTTGACAAATCCAAGAAATATTTGCACACACGCGGTCCAGATGGAATTGGGCACTAGAGTTAACATTAGGATGGTGTCTTCATTTGTTATATTAGCCTCGTTTTCATGACTTAGGAATCTTGATGATAATGTCCCTGATGGCAGAAAGCCCCCCTCTTCCCCCCCCCCCCAACTTATGTTGGAGAACTGCATTGGATCAGTAATATTAAGCATATTAGACAAAAAAACCATAATAGAGAGCAGCAAATTGTATAAAAAGTCACAAAATTTAAAAAATTGAACTTGACTTTTAATCTGAAGTTTGTTTCTCTGCCAGTGGGGGTGGTGAACAAATGCTCTTTCCAATCGGGCTTTTGTGACTGGAAGAATATTGCAGACATGGATCACAAGTGGAAACTGTCAACCGATTTATATACCTTAATGAACTATACAGGTGTGTTTGTCAAACATTTAAAATCTGAGTCTTTTTTTAACACCATTTATACCAGAAGAGAGACTAAAAACGACCAGGAAGCGGACAAGGAAGGAAACAGTGAATAGAAAGGCAGAGCGGCGCCACTGGGGCTCTGCGAAGGCAGCGGTAAAAGATAAAGAAGCTCGAAAGGAGAAGTTCATGGCTTTATGTGTCTGCCGACACAATGAGTCATAATGATGATGATATTAATTTAATCGAGGAAAGTATTTACCAAGAAAATGTTCTTATAGCGCGAAAATATTTACTCTTTCCAGGTTATTTTGCATACATTGATGGTGCATACAAAGCTCAGTTAAAAAGTCCATTGTTGCCGTGGAAACCATTTCACCGAACCGTCTGTTTGTGTCTCAGGTTTAAGTACCTTATGAAAACTCATTCCAAGTCATTTTTAAGAATATTTCTCAAAGAAGCTAAACAAGAAAAACCAGTTTTGGCCTGGCAGCTAAGCGGCTACCAAGGTGAAGACTGGTCATTAGCTCAAGTGGCTTGGTCAGGCGCAGATACCATTCAGGTAGGTGAAAGTGCGGACACTTTCAATTTTGCCCTTTCTATTCCAAAAAGGTCAAAACAGATCTCGTCTGGAACGGTTACTTATTCCTACCCGAGCCGTTTCGTATCTCTTTTAACATGTAAACGGGTTTCAACTATCCGGCTTGGAGAAGCGTCCGCGTTTTTGATAACCTCGCTCACACACACTATACTTTATTTTCATGCACATCATTTTGCCATCTCCGCCCGCAAATAGCAAAAGCTAGACGAGGCGGGCGGGGAGGAAAGGTTACAGCAGTCATAACAGATAATATTGTAAAGTAAATAAATAAACTATGTGGATAAATAAGCTTTAACAACGACTACGGCGAAAGCGAAAATAGCACTTTTATTAAGAATTTACTTTTTGTCAAATTTTGTTGCGATCATCACACTAGCTTTATGTGTAAAATGTAATTTAATTTCCCTGGAATAGAATTCTTGGGGACCTAACCCCAGTGTTAAGTATATCACGCTACATGAAATGTCGCATAAGGGAATTTGGCGTCTTACTCCTGCAGGAATAGAGAATTGCTGATTGAGTATTAAGACAGTTTGTTTGTTTGTTTGTTTTTGACGTTCGCGTTGCCGTCAACGTCGTCGTTGATTGAGCTTCCTAATGTCCGAAGGAGGGTAGGTACCAACTGCAGAGTTCGTTTCCGGGAGTGTCAGGTTTATGGGGTCTTCTGCATGTTAAAAACCGTTGCAACTCTCACTTTAACTCAAAATAGCTCCGTACATTTTTCAGACAATTTCCAATTTGCTCTTCTTTTGGTTTTGGATTGCCTGTAATTTTGGGTTTTAAGTCACTTAATTAATTAAAACGGTGTTGTTATCTACTCTTCATTTTAGATCATTTTTGAGGGAGAAGGTTTTCTTGCTCAAAAGCTCATTATAGCAATAGACAACATTACTGTCACGACAGAGAATTGCTCCTTGAGGCCTTATTATGCAAAACCAGGTGACCTTTTCTGTCCGATTCTATTCTTACTTTAAGGTCCGAATAAAATGACACGTTTAAAGGTTAATTAGCCCCTCGTCGAAGTGGTTCACCACGCTCTCTGATTCAACGTCTCTCAGAACGGCGTGGCTTATAAAGCTAACTACTTTTTAAAATTTCAATGTTGTTATTGTTGCTATAATTCTAAAGATTGTTTAGTAATCGCTTTTTCGTACTTTGTGCGCTAGAGGACAAGTATTGCTTCACGGCTGGGTGCACTGATTGTAAGTTAAAACCTTTCGGGACTTAAAGCCTGTTTACATGGAGTGGGGGAACCCGTTCTAGTGGGGTTGGTTTCTTTTGTTTTCACGCTCTGTAGGACACAAAACTTAATTCGTGCGTAATTACGCCTCGAAAATTTCACGGACACGTCATCGATAAAGCACTTAAACAATACCCATCCAGTGGTCCTAGCCGTTAGGGTGGAGAATCGGGCGATACCGACGGCTGGAGACCACACCTACTGAAGGTCGAGCTTCCTTAAGTATAAGTGGTCTGTCAGGCTTTATCAAATTGACATTTTTCAACATTTTCACTTTTTTTCGATTAGGTATGTTTCATTGTAAAGGAGGAGGCATCTTGCCAGCAACTGCCTTGTGTTATGATACTAAACAGGACGGCTGTGACCGAGAAGATGAAATCAACTGCCGTAAGTCGCCTTATTTTATCACTTGCATTGTGCTTTATTTCCAATTGCCTCGCGCAAAAAGATTAAAAGTAAATCAATAACTAATAGTAACAACAGCTAATAATATTTTAAAAAATGTGTTAATAGAGAGCTGTGAACTGCTAGTTTTAGTCAAAGAAACTAAGAAGGATCTCGATGATGACACGCGAATAGAAGAAAAAGGAAGGCAAAAGAGGAAAAGTGAATTTATTTAGAGTTCTTTTGGAGGAACTATATTGCTTAAAGGGTTAAAGGCTTGGGTTGAAAATCTAGCGAAATTCAATTGCAGCCATTTGAATGGAAAAGGGCCAAAAGGCAGGTTGTTTCCACATAATCACACTTAACGAATGGAAAGGATATGAAAGGAAAAATAAAGCAAGATCGAGGAGAACTAAAAGAGGGGGAAGAGAGGAAAAGCAATGGTTGTACTCTTAGCTTTTACGTTAGCTTCTTTGGGGATTAGTTTTTGTGCCCCTGAAAAAAACTGCTTGACGGAGGCGGTCTATTATTTTGGCGGTGACGTCAAAAATCCGGCTTGATATAAAAGTGCGTTAATGTAGCCGTATTTCAAACCCAAATGCTCTATCGTATGTGTGAAAAATAAGCCATTTTAAGCCAATTAATTAAAAAGAAATCTTAGTATTTTTTTTTCCTATTTCAAAGCAATTTCCTAAACACTAACCATGATGATCTTGCTATTCCTTTGGGCTTAAAAACTCTCAACCACCATGTCTCAGGTAACAACCAGTATTCTTAAAACCTCTATCGTTGCTTTTATAAGGAATTCCATGTTCTGATTATCAATGTCTGGACGGGTCATGCATTCCCTGGGAAAGAACATGTAGGAAAACCTCGTTTTGCAGGGATAAAACTAACATGCCCTCTATTTGTGGTAAGTAACCATAATCAAGGACCTGTAAAGCTGCTATTCTCATAGACTGACTTTCATACGTGTTAGTAGATTTATTTGAACTTGCTAAGCTTTCTGATAGGCTGTCAGTCAGCAGGTAGTGAAATGGTGTTAAAATCAAGGCTGCGTCTGCGTTAGTCAAGTTTTCCGTTTTCAAGTCATTTTATCGTTGTCAGTTTTACTCAGGTCCGTCATAAATAATTCATCTGTATGGTGCCGGTAACTGCTGACCTCAATTCAGCGGGGTATATTCTAACTTAGTGAACCAGCTTTCGAAAGTGAGTTCTTGATCTTAACCTGTTTTCAAGCTTTGGCGCTGGCCATACTTGCCGCCTTTTACTTAACGTAAGTTCTTTTCAGGATCTGGAAAGTGCCGTCTTAATGACCTAGCTTGCTCATCGAAAACATCAAGTGGAAATAAAAGATGCAGATCGTTCAGAGGTAAGCAAACAGCAGAACTTAAAATCCTTTACTCACTTAATTGCACTCCTATCTTAGAGCGCATTTAAAGCCCCTGTGTACCTTATCACACCTTCGGGCAGACACGTGGCATCGAAGCGAAAACAGGTTCTCCATTTCCCATGACAATGGAGCTCTCATGGCGATGTTCTTCGCAACTATGGCAGCTTATTGTCACCGAATTTTGTCAAAATAAGTCTAAGGAAGAAACGGCAACATTTTGATGGGAAGAAGATCTGACAAAGACTTATTTACAAAACAAATTGAATACACCACTTGCACATCTCCCTTAATGCACCTTATTTGCCCCCCAATAATAGCCAACCTTTGTTTTTCATTTCTCCATGGCATTACAGCTGTCAAAAGAGAAATTGAAAAAAATGCTTGTGCAAACTTTTTGGGGGGCAAATAAGGTGCATTATGGGAGATGTGCAAGTGGCGTATACAAATTTCCTTCGGAGATGGTATTCATCTCCCACAAGGGACAATCCCCACCAACAAGTCTAACGCTGACTGCAAGGTAAGAAGTAACTATTTCTTCGCTAATCTTCAACTTCGGCCATTCTTTCTTGATTAAAGGACATTGCAACTTTCAAAATGGTCTCTGTGGCCTAAGAACCGACAAAAATGATGCAATACAGTGGGCTGTGGGATCAGGACAAACACCTACGGAAAGCACTGGACCGAGCCATGACCATACTTCTTTTAACAAGAAAGGTAACGTTATCTGAATGAGAACCTT
The DNA here is from genome assembly GCA_942486025.1 of Porites evermanni. Lineage (NCBI taxonomy): Eukaryota > Metazoa > Cnidaria > Anthozoa > Scleractinia > Poritidae > Porites > Porites evermanni. The sequence goes on from CALNXI010000979.1 coordinate 124,612, forward strand.
GAACCCTTGCCTAGGTACATGAAACTATGATATCTAAGAGCATTAAAAATATGCCTTTTGTTGTGAAGGGATATAGAAACCTTCCAAGAGGCATTTACGGAATGTAATGTTACATGTCGTTTCCATGACAACTATGTAACAGTCAAAGTCATGTCCAGATATTTATAGGATATCCTTTGATTCTAACCTCACCAAAATAGCAACTAATCACTAGAGACATTTTATCACATCGAAAACGAGATATGTCACGGTTAAGTTCGCACTAGAGGCGATATTATCGGATTCATAAGTGTTTCCAGGTATTCGGATTCGAATGCTGCAACTGATTAAAGTCACGCAACACGCTTTAAGACCGCATAACTTGATCTTTCTGTTATCTTTTGTTCTTCTATTGTCTCCAAAACAATAACGATGTTTCACCAATTTCCACCTACAAATAATAGGAGCGACATTTGATTGAAAAAAATTTGCATTTGCGATGCGTTTCTACAGGCGCGATTCTGTAATGGTTATAGTAAACCTACAATCGGCGACAAAATGAGTTGAGACACTTCGCCCAAAAGTGGGCTTTTTTACGTTTTATGAACTTCAAAAGGAGGAAATATATGTTTCCTCCCCCATCCCCTCCGTGCAATGTTGTGCCCTTGTTCTAGCTACCTATAGAAAACAACAAACACCCCAACTTTGAATGGAGGGGACAGGGGAGGGGTGCGGATTCTTTTGTTCTCCGAAGTCACCCTATTTATTATTTAAGTGCAATGTCTCAACAATTTTGTCGCCGATTGTCTGAATCTCAAAAGTGGCCGTACGTCCTTTAGAAAGTTAATTGAATTCCTTTTTTTATGCTGGGATGTAAGACCCCTGGTGGCTTTTTATTTGTTATATTTGACTTCATCATACCTATTTTAGAACAATTAGAATAAGGCGATTTCGTTATTTCAGTGCGTGACATTTCGTGTCACGCTTAACCGTGCCTTGACATCGTGCGACGTGGCGCGTCGGGCACGATTTCTTATTCTCTCCTTTATCGAAACGCATCGAAACAAAGAACAAAGTGAAAAGGATAGAAAACTTAATAGATTTCTAGGCATTAAAGTAGTTATAATGGCTAAAATTGCTCTTTAGGAGGAATTTCCACGAGTAACCACGATGAGTAAAAAATTTAATATATAGATTTAGCAGGGCTAAAAGCGAGGCTCCCATTAATAAACTTATAATTTAAATCAAACAATAAACTTGTTTTCCACAATTCAGTTAACTTTAGAGCACATTCGTGTGACTTTTCTGGGAAAGGCTAAGTGATTTTACAAAAAATAATTTGCAAACAGCCCAAGAGTGAACCAAATCTCACATCGAGTTGATAGCCTCATAAGTACACCCAAAAACTGGCAATCATCTTCGATCACATTTATATTAAGAGCCATAATGGCTCTTGATCACCGTAGATTAATTAGGCCTGGAAAAAAAATTCCGGCCGAATTTTTTGCGTTCGACAAGTTTACTTTACAAAATCTTGCCAACAAATCTGGGTGCGTGTAAACCAAGCTTTTATATCACTTATACATTACATCTGAGGTGAAACAGTACTATGAGGCACTGTTTTTATCATACAGACCTCGGACAACAGAATGCAGTATTTCGCAATATTGCGATACAAATTGCTATCATTCAATAAGGACGATCGAAGCACGCATGGGCTTTAGCCGTAAACCGTTAAAAAAATTTTCAACAGCATCTATACGGGTAGCCGGTTCTGACTTTTGCAGTGCAAGCGGTGGCGAGTGTTTGAATGAACATTGACACAGTTACGCTCCAAAATAATAAAGAATTTATTATGTTTATTTTTTATTTTAAAACGGTTTAACGCGCGGCATTTTGAGTACTCCGAGAAGCGTTGTTCACTGAGCGACTGAAAACAATCGGCACAGCGATTAAAATTACAAGAGACAGTACTAACAATCAATAAAAGAAATATAATTCGGTGAAACATATACAGAGACGACAATTTTCATTCAGGAAGACAAGTATTAAAGTGTCTCTAAAAATCCTGAGTCTTCGAGCTTTAAAGCTGAAGTTTATGTTTTAAGCCGGCTTTCCGGTGTTTGCTTTTTTCAAAGACGAACTCGAGGCAAAGAAATCGCTCAAACCTTTCTTTTACAGCCAGAATTATAACTAAATATTCCTTGAAACGTTTTCTTTCTATTTGCGGTGAGAAAATGTCTAAAGGCTTTTTTTAAAAGATCTGTAAGCTTATGACAAACCTGATACTCGGTCAGTCCATTGTCTCAAATCTTACAAACGTGCGTAAACAAAATGGCCGCATAAACTACGCTCGACTTCATTAAATTAGGAATAAAAAACAAACATCAAATACAATAATTACTTAGGCTTACCACTCGAGATGCAGCTCCTGAAAGCTATCAAGTAAGGCCAGTATCGCTTCAGACTTTGCAACCCTCTTACGCATTAAGCAAGGTAAAAGCGAAAACGATGCCATGCGAAATCGGATTTCCGACTTTGACTCAACCAAAAACCAAATAAACAAACTAGCCATAAATAACAGAAGACTCCTGATAGCAGCTGAATTTCATTTTGTACATCCAGTGGAAAAAGAAAGTTAAAAACATCACAAGTTGACACAAAACTCTGTCATCTTCAGCTGTCAAGGTAAACAAGATTCAAGATGCTGCATAAAATGGATATTCCAGTGATACTTCGACTGCTCTTTCATTATGTTATTGACTATATTGACGCATAACATGAACCACCAAAATAGCGCTAGAACACTCCTTGTTCGTTTATCTAAATAGCCGACAGAAAGTGAACGAATGCCAAAGCTGAAGAGCGGCAACGACCACAAGATGTTCATCATAGTTAAATATTACAGGTGTATTTGTTGTAGTTAATTTTTTATTTCAGTTAATTTTTATTTTTCATTGTTTTGGGTATGGTAATGTATGCCAATGAATTTAAAACAAAGGAAAAACAAAAATTAGCTGAAATAAAATGTACGTTTCAGGCTCTTATATTTACATCGAAGCTTCTCAAAGGAAGCCTGGGGAGAGAGCGAGGCTACTAAGCAGCTGGATGGAACCCAGTGAGACAATCTGTCTGCAGTTCTGGTATCATATGCACGGATCGGACATTGGAAATTTGAGTGTGTATTTGAAAACTAACCAATCAGAGAGTCTTGTCTGGAGACTTTCAGGAGAAAACGGGAATCGCTGGAGATTTGGACAGACAGCCCTTAATAGCCCAAATTATTATAAAGTGAGTTATAGCTAGCAAGCTGCAAATTCAGTCACCTCTCGTCGCCCACTGCCGCGAGGGGTATATCCTATATCTCCCCTCCAGAAGGTGAGCGACGTGACTCAGTGAGTTTTAGTAACCACCACTTTGAAAGGCTTTGCTGTAACAAAATTCCCAAAAACACACACCCTTGGGAAACGCATCTCTTTAGCCATAGAACTAGAGTTCGAGGTCTGATCATGATTGCTTAGCTGAGACTCAATGAGCCAAGGCAGAACGTGTTTTCGGTATCTATTTCAGTTTGTTTTAGAGGGAACAGTTGGTGGTGGAAGTAAGGGTGACATTGCAGTGGATGACTTGACGGTATTGGATGGAAATTGTGAAACCATTCTGAAACAAGGTAGGTTAACTAATGAAGTTCGGCCAATTTAAAACAGTTCTGAAAAAAGGATTGAATCGTGGTCATTGTAATACTCACTGTTTGTAGCCACTCCATCACAACGCATCAGGTGAACAGCCAATGTCGTGCACCACATGCCTCTGTACAACCTCAAATCTGTGTCCTGGTTTTTCGTTTTTCTGTTTTGAGCGTGCTTTTCGTGCTTGGGGCAGGTTCCTTCAGAAACAACGAATACTGGGTTCATTGAGTTATTTGGATCTCATGCCTTAAAGGAGATAAAAACTATCGAAATCTTTATGGAGTATGACTTTTAGCAACGGCTCTTTGGCGAGAGATATCAAGGATAACATTATTCCAATGGAAGCTTTTCAAACGTGGTCAGTCATGATGGGTTAAGAAAAGACACTTGTATGGTGCCCATTTTCGGCCTTTGACTCTTAATTCATGGAGTGATTCAAAATCCTATGTCGTGACTGAAAACGGCTTTACCAATCAATTTGAGGACAGGAAAAAGTCATCAAGTCTCAAGGCCAGAACGCCATATTGTGCTTTACTTCTAACTGGTAGAAAAAGCAGTGTTAACTCTCTTTCGGCTGTCAATCAAGGAAAATCATTTTGATGGAAATAATTCAAATCAGAGCCACTAAAAATCTAAAACGTGCTAATCATAATTATTTTTCCTTTACTCTGACAAGGGAGTCCAGACTGCCATTTTGAAGAAAGTATGTGTGAGTGGGAAGCCCAGGAGGGATGGGTCCTGGATCCAATCTTGGTGGGATTGGAGAAGTGGGGTAAGTTGACCAATTTTAGTAACATGGTCTATCAAAAGGTGCACCAACAAGCCGCAGGCAAGTTGGCCACTGATGTCCCTTGCGAATTTTACAAACTTGCTGTTCGTGTTAACAGATCGAACAAAAACTCGAACTAACGAAACAAGCGAAACTGTTGTGCTGTTCAGTGGGAATAGGGAAGTGCAAAATTAGTTTTATCAACTGATTTATTGGAGTAAACTTTCCACCGTAAGGATATTCAAAGATTACTTCTGAAAATAGAATTGGCTTATACTGCATGTGCTCATATTGACTTCTTCCAGCTTTTCGTGTTTTTATCTCATGGGGTGGCGGGTATTCCCATATCTTACATGAGACACGTTCGTTATAGTATCGTGGCTTTCCCATCTTTATATGCTGTAAGAGAATAAAAGCTCACACCAGCAGCGTTTGCTCAATTTACCCCTCAAATGAATATTCTATTATTTCCTGTTCCAGGAAATACAGCTCGCCCACAGTAACACTACCATCAGCACGGACAAATTTTAATAAATTATGGAATCTGAAGGATAAATTTTCCTTATTAGCTCAACGGCGTTTATAAAACGTAATTAATATCGAATCATGACATTTAATCTAAGGCTCTCTATCTGGCATTTGTCTCTGCAGTCTTTTGTTGCCCTTCAAAAATTCCATTCTATTTTTTTCCTCTCCATTTCGACTAGCACTGATAAACCAGAAAATATTTCCTTCCTTAAACAGATCAGATGTACCACTTCTTGTCCTGCTGGTTGTTACATAAGAATACATTATACCGAACCTCTTGTTCTTTGTTGATTACGTCGTTCTCGTGAGAACGGTGAAACCCTCTCTTTGTTTTCCAATATTAACTGACTGTTTCTAATCCATCTCATCTTGTCCAATCTTCCTTCTCTCAACTCTATGGCTGGTTGGTAGAGCGCCAGTTAGAGGAACAGAAGGTCGGGAGTTCTACTCCAGGCCGAACCAACATTCAGGGTACGTCTGATAATATTAGTTCTACAAAATAATATCCTGTCTTGAAATGGCTCAAAGCAAGTGACTTTAGTGAATCTAGTCCCCAATGAAGAAGAACTAGTTTACTCTTAGAGTCTGATCTGAAATGGGACGTACATATCTACATCCAGTGTTCTTTTATCTTTGGACTTTACTGCACTTGCTGATAATTGCCTTGCCCGAAAAACCTGGTTAAACTCTGGTGAACTTTGGTGTAAGACTGGTTCAACCTACCAATGTGTCGAGGTTATCAGACCAAGCTTTACCTAATGCGCAAACACCTACCGTAGATTTCAACTAATCCTACTAGGATAGCCTGGTAAAACCAGACACAACCAGGCTTTTTTGCTCAATGCGTTAGTTAAGACCTGGACTGTCAGATTGTTAGGCAAATTCCAACCAGACTTAACACGAAAGCATAGCATAACCTTCACTTTAGGTTCAACCTGGATGGATTTGGCACTATGTTCTCAATGGTCTAGTAGGCCAGTTTCAACTAGGTTTCGCCAGGCTTCAAACCAGACTTAAGAATGGTCTTAAGTTTGAACCAAAACCAAAGACCATGTTATTACCGCTACGTAATTACAACAAACGACTTTTTTATGTTTATGTTCTTTATAGGGGGATATATCTCGCTTGCTGGCGTAACTGCAACGCTCTCATCTCCGATCATCAACACGCATGATTACGAATGGAAGTGCTTCCGTTTTCGGTATTTTATTGGCAGTATACGCGTTCATCACTTTAATATACATTTTTTAACGGTGATCATAAGAAGTGTGACATCAAATCAGACTATGCAGCTTTTCTTTGACGATAAAGTAACGAATGAGTTGCATTACGTACAGATACCCATACCCAGCAATTACTCCAATGCGCAGGTAGGTTATCTCTCATTTTCTGTGCCAAACTTTGATAGCGATATGTGACGTGTAATGAGTTTATTTTAATTTTCCGATAGAAATAACACATAAACTGACGAGTTAAGAAATTATTGTACTACTTGAAATTCGTAGCTGTAGTCATGAATTTCATGAGCATTCTTTATCTACTAGTTAAAGAAAATTCAAAGCTATATCAATCATCTTTCGTTTGACTTCATGGACTGTTACCAAACCGTAGACGTGCTCAGAATTCGCTGTACACCTAGAGATCGAGGAAAGCAAGGTACGGAGGACGATTTTCCCTTTTAGGCGTGTGGATTGGGAATACTGCATTTGTACCATACAATACCATGAGAGATATAACCAGGCAAACGTAGACAAGCTCTCTCTCTCTCACGAAAGCGAACGTTAAATTTCTCCCATTCAAGAAGAAAAATATCAGGCCTTTTCCGTAGTTTACATTTTTATCACGTTAAATCCTTGTGAGATTTTATTGATTAAGGCGCCCGATCGACCATTCCTATTCTTAGATTGAACGAGCATACCAGCATGACAGCTGAGTGAGGTGGTTTTGATTGGTTAGTACGTTGGTACATTTCTTAGAGCCCAGTGACTATCAATCAAAAGTAGATATTACAACTGCATTTATTTCAAGATAAAATTTGTTGTTTTTTTCTACGGCTTACAGATTGATTTTGTGGCCGGCAAGGACAGCCTTTTGTCTTTCGACCTGGTCATCGCTATCGATGGCGTGTCCTTTTCCAAGGAGCCTTGTGAACGCATCCCTTGGAAACCGGAGAACGGTAAAAACTGAACAAAAGTGACATTTCAGCTAATTTTGTTGTTTACTAGATTACTGTTGTCTTTTTTTCGTCATTGTACGGTCAGCGTCAAAGTCAGGTCCTATTCAGATTGGAACAATTTTTGGGTGCGTCCGATTGATCGTATTCAGGAATAAGAATACGTAAGCGCTTTGTTACAAATCTCTTGTACCGGAATTCAGTCAGTCGAACATGCCCTTGGTAAAAAATTTGAAACTGATGTTTGGAATAATTTTTCTTAATTTTTTCACTGAAAAAAACAAGAATTCTGCGTGAATTTCATTCACTTAACGATTGCACATTTAACCCCAAAATTTGAAGAGCAACATAAGAGACATAGCAGGATAGAGAGTAACAAATTGGCTAAGACAATGTTTCCCTGGATTTGTAGACCATTCTTGTGGAAACTTTGACTTTGAAAAGGGGACATTGGAGGGATGGAGAGCACATGGAGCTGCCTTCAGCCACCAGCCTACCTTAGGAGATAACATTCGCGCTCGAACGTCTGGATATAACAAAACTTCATCGGGGCATCAGGGCAGTTGGTGGATTGGCACGTATGAAAACCGATCAAAAGCTGACATTCCAGCTGGAGAAGTGCAGGGAAACACGCCAACCGGAGGTCTTGTGTCATCACTCATACGCATTACAGGCCCAGACGCCAACTTTTTGCTCGGTGGAGGCTGCGGTTCAAAGACGGTAGTCTATTTAGTGCTCGATAGCATTCTGCGTCAATTTAACGACAAGAGCAGGTGTAAAGAACAAATGAGCCGAGTCACATCTCGTGTCTTCAAAGATTTCATAGGAAGGGTTGGACGAATAGTCCTTTTAGACCACGACGAAAGAGGACATTTAAATTTTGATGACTTCAGGGGTGATTTTGTTTGCCTAGGTAAGATTGCAAATAAAATGTAGCCTATTTTCTGATAAAATCATTCAAGCAGAGACACCTAGCCTTAGATCAATAAAATTTTGGTCTAGAAATCTCGCTAAAAGGATTCATAGTCCTTATGACAGACATCACGTAGTGTCCCCTAATCGTAATGCATACCAGAACGCAATCATTTATGTTAGACATGAAATAATATTATGGAAATTAATACTAATTGCGTCCGATATGAACTGCCCAAGGTTGGAGTTATATGCGATTCTGGAATTAATTCTTAAATAGCTTTTTTTTCTATGGTTTCTCTTTAAATTCCTTGCATAGCAGCTATGAACGAAATTTAGCCCGCGTAGCCGGCGGGATCGTTCGCGCGAGGAAGGTTTTAGCAGAGGAACTGCGAAGGCGTTCGCAGAATGGGGAGGAGATGCTCCCGCGGCAAAGCCTCGAAAACTCTCACACGCACAAAAATAATTCCGCCTGCAACACAGGTTACACGAAATTTGAAGTTGACTATAGAAAAGCATCAAGACTATCTAGATCCACGTGCTTTGTCGAAAAGCTTTCTCTTATGAATAAAAAAATCCTTTTTTAAAATTCTGATTGACTCAAACGTTCTCAACACATTTTTTAACACAATTTAGACGAACCTCCTTGTGACGTAACAAAAAACTGGTGTGGATGGACAAGTTTACGTGGTTGGAAAAAAATCAGTCACAGAGATCTTGAGCACCAAGGTAGTCAGGAATCACGTTCTGATAATAACGCAGATAGCACAAACGAAAGAGGTACGTTATGTTGGTTTTTTAGAAATCAAAGATCGCTTTGTACTGTGTTCACCCATTTAAAGTTTGGCGGTCTCCTTTTATTTGTTGAACGGGACTTCAACCTTTCAACCGTTTTTGGACGAGAATAGGTTGTCAATGGACACCAAATCAGTGACGCTAAAAGTAAACATTCATGCCTGGCAACAGATCAGCGGACTCTGCAACGAAAATGTTTGATATTGATTTTGCTTGGAGTTTACTAGCCATCTTTCTCTCGAAAATTCGTTTCCAACTTACAGTGCGACCACTCAAACCGGGGCACTTGGAACACGATTGTTCAATCAGAACGATTTCTGATTACAAAAAATACTCAAATTTTTTTGCACAGACCAATAAAATTAAAGATTAAACTACGGAACCGTTGAAAACTTTAAAACCGTTCGAACCTACCTGACCTCTTACGAAACAGTCCTCAAATTAATGAATGTCATTAGTCGGTTTTCAAAAGAAGTTAACAGTCTTTTGTTTCCAGAAATCGTTGTGATTAGACAATCTTCTTCCAATTGTCCCGGTTCGAGTAGTCCTACTGTAAAAGTGTACGACCAATTGCCCCCGTTTGTTCCTTCAATTTAGTTGGAAAGCTATCGAGGTGTACGGTTTGTTAAAAAAGGCGGTTTATTCGCTTGGTTTACTTGGTTTTAATTACTTCTATTATCTGGCTGAATCCACGAGCGGGAAAGATGAAGCGAATCCTGTGTTCTGATTGGCTCCCCGAGCGAGCAAGATGGACCTGTCTTACACGCTTGGGATTTTAATAATAATAATAATAATATTTAATACTTATATTGCGCTTTTTCTATAAAAATACTCAAAGCGCATTACAATATTATTAATAACTAAATTAAAACCAGTAAAATTATCCGGTAAAATTACAATATTACAATATTAACATTACAATATTAAAAAAAAAAAATAATAAAAATAAAAAATAAATAAATAATCTAACTAAAAGCCTTTTTAAATAAATATGTTTTAACAGAGCGTTTAAAAGAGTCGATTGATGTTTCCTGTCTAATTGGCAGAGGAAGACTGTTCCATAAAAAGGGGGCAACCATCGATAACGCGCGATCTCCCAAAGTCTTCTTCGTTCTTAGCCGAGGTCTTTCTAACAATATACCATTATTGTTACGGCGTAGTTGGTAACGTGAGACCGGTAAGACAGAGACAAGATCCTTAAGATAGCTAGGCGCAACACCGTGAAGAATCTTAAATGTAACAAGGAGAATCTTAAAATCTACGCGCAAGCGCACTGGTAGCCAGTGGAGTTCTCTTAGCAAAGGAGTAACGTGACAATACTTAGGTGCACAGTAAACCAATCGAGCACTGGCATTCATGACTCTTTGAAGTTTCTTAATTTGATACTCAGGAGCACCGTACAATAAACCATTACAGTAGTCAAGCCTGCTTGTGATGAACGCGTGAACAAGCCTCTCGGTGGACTCACGAGACAAATACTTCCTAATGTGCCGGATATTGTACAAATAATAAAACGCGCTAGCACAAGTCTTAGTCACATGAGTCGACATGTCCAGATGAGAATCGAACCAGGTGCCCAAATTGCGCACTGAAGAAGCAGGCGATACCTCAGCTTGGCCGATCTTGATCTTGTCAACGGACACCTTTGATAACTGTCGTTCCGTGCCAATGATCAAGAACTCAGTTTTTTTCCGCCTTGGTCCCGCAAGAAAAAGGTCTCATTTGGCCATATAATAAATCCTATATTGACCAAGCTTGTTTCATCACGTTGAAATGATATTGGCCTCGTCCTTTTGGGCTTTTTAAGTGACCTCGACTTCGCCTCTGTCCATGAAAACCCAGAAAAGAACCAGGGCCCGGTTCCTAAAATGTAAATTAGTGTTAATCCAGGATTAAAATTTTGTTCCGTTTTTGTATTTTACATTCCTATACATTGCTTAGGGTAACATTTTGAGTTATTATTACTATATCTCGTAGTAAAGACTAAACAGTGTATTGTAACCTCGAGTTGCATGTTCTTAGACGAGAATACCATGCTTGAAATTTGGTTTGATACTGGGTTAAACGTAATCATCTTTCGAGGAACCGGGCCCTGACCAATATCCGGCCAATTTTTCCTCATGCTTGGACAATAAAGTGTATAAATGCAAGACCGATAAGAGACGTTAATAAGGTGCATTTGGCGTTTGTAGTAAAAGGGAATTAAGATAGTACTAGACCACAAATATACGAGTCCCTGTTAGCAACGTGACTAAAATGGATCGTTCCCAGTGGATGGATCAGAGTACTTACAACATTACCCTATTACATGGTCGACGTAATCGGCTCCCTCACTGGACGGTTATAGGACCATTCCAAATAACTACTAGGTATATTTAGGTCAATAATCCAAATGCTTGCAAGTTAATGATTGCCAATTCTGCAATTATAGAAGTCATTGATCTGGACAACTACGAAATCCATCTTCCTGAAGAACGTCTTGGATACGTGTCTTTGTCGGATATTCCTCCACTTTACGTTGGCCTTACTTCATGCTTCTGGTTGAACACGGTGCATAGTGGTTTTGTTATTGAGTACAAAGTTGCATCAGATCAAAACGAATCAACTGTTCTTGGATTCTACTATGACAAAAGCACCTTTAGAATTCATCTTTACAAGATAATAAGGTAAATCGATGCTTATGGTTAAGTAAAGTTAATTCAGGCAAAATCGAAAGGCAAAGGTCTGGAGAAAGGGGTAAGCTGCTCATATGTTTTTTCCTACTTCTCTTTGTTCTCTTGTTACTTTCTGTGCCATGCAAGGCGGCAAGATCATTATACAGAAGGATTGTCTTTCATTATAATAGACGCTTCCGGTTTCAATTCTTTTCCATGAACTCATTAGGACTGCAAAAAATTGAAAGCTATTAGGTGGCCGGCACTAAAATTTTGATAGGATTTTCCGAGTCTGTTGTCACTAAAATTAGAAATCCTTACTTTAAAAAAAACCTTTAAGAAATTATTGTTAAGACCTACATTAAAATTTATAAGCAATAAACTGTACAATGTTTGATATTGCCTCGTGCACAGAGAAATCGAATTGGATGTGGCTGATGGATCGTGGCACCACCTGTGTGTGACATGGGAACGAAAAAATAGGCTGCTAAGTGTTTATAAGAATGGTCAAAGAAAATACCTGTCCAACGAATATAGAGCAGGCGCACAGAACAAGGGGATTAAAGGTACTCTGCTATTACTTGAGTGGTATACTATTTACTCATTATACAGTAGAACCTCTACCTCTACACCCAGCTCTCCACAATGGTCAGTTTTCGGTGTCCCAGGGGATACGTTCACTCTTGTTCTCTTGTTTTAAACTCTATATGACGTACCTCTCACATCTCCTAAGGTTTGACTCTATTAGAAACTTACAGCTTCTAAGCTTGGGATTTCCTTGAGTTAAATTTTTCGGGGTCTTCTTGCCACCCGCGATAACTTTAATGTTATTTTACTTCCCTCTAATGTTTGCTTTATATCAATGGTCAACAGTATTTACTATGCTCTTGAACGAATGAATCTTTTTAGGCGGAGGAACCATGACAATCGGTTTTAGATCGCCCTACCAAAACATATCAGCCGTGCTGGGCAAACTGAGCGGATTCAATCTATGGAGCTATCAGATCAAAGCAGAAGAAATATTGCGCATGTCACAAGGGTGTGGTAACGAGGCAGGAGATGTGAAGGCATGGGAAACAGTCAGCAAAGGATTGACAAAAGAAGTGGAAGTAAAGCGAAATAGATCATGCAGAGATAGAAAAGGTAAGTTTTATCTCACAAGTTTAATACCATGCCTGAAAGGCAGCAAGATTCGCTACAACCAGTTGCAAAAGTACTTGAGACACTGTGCCGTATTTTGGCATAAATGGCCTGTCCATGATCTTGTGCTTGTGATCCCCCCTCCACCCCTAATCAAAGTTGCAAGCAATAGAAGACTATACTCAAAACTTGGACGAACAACTTTGAATGGGAGTGAGGAGGGAGGTCAGTATTATATCTCACAGACCTGTGACCAGGAGCGATTTACAGCAAGAAAGGTCGTTTTTTCGTGGAGAGTGTCTCAACATTTTTGCAACTGGTTGTATGATCAGGAAAAAGAAAGTTCGCACTTACTGGAGTTTTTAAGCGCGTCGTATGTAAGCTTTGAACAAAGAACGTGGGACTCGGTGACACATTACGGGTGGGTTCCTTTCGGTGAATCCAAAAACAGATTTTAGAGCTAAGAACGGATTTCGCGTTCCTTTCGGCAAATCCAAATCCGGATTTTTGATCTGGTGAATCCTTTTTGAAAAAGGATTCATTGAATTTGAAATCCGAAGAATCCAAATCCAGATTAACGGATTAGTGATCTACGCTGTTCCATTCACAGTGGATCAGAAATTAGTCAGATGATCCAGCGGTATTTCCAGTTGAAGTATTCCCATAGAGGTCGTAGAGTTTCCTCGTTGCTGTCATTTGCCGCAAAACATCTGAAAACTCTAGAAGATTGTTCCTGGTACACTAAAATATCCATATACTAACCATTTGTCTCTAAAGATGGCTTGAAATCAAAAATAAGTAAAAGTAACAAATGAACTGCTATCTAACTACAAACTCGCTTGTAGACGAGACAGGCACTCGATCGTGTTACATAAAAAAATCCGAGCTATGGAACTGGATCAAACTGGCCGACATTCTTAAGATAATTTTCAATTTTAATGCGCTTCTTTCTTTGACTGTTTTATATGTTCCATCGTCGCTATTCGAACTGCCGACCACTAAATTCTGCACGGTATAATCGCATATTTTGTCAAACAGTAGAAAACACGTCATTTTTTGAGAGGCTGTCGTGCATATTGCAGGCGTTGGCGAAAGGTTACCAAGGTTACAAATCCAATTTCGGATTTCACGTTCCTTTCGACCGCGAAATCTGGCAAATCTAGGATCAAAAATCTTTTTTGGATTCGCCGAAAGGAACACACCCTACATGTGTGCCTCCACTGATGTTAGAGGAGTGCTTTCCGATAACAACTCACATGGGATGGCTAAGTTTGTTCACTAATCCCAATTCTCCTTGATACGACTTCTCTATTTAAGATTGTGATGGTGAAACAACCGCAAACGTTAGCTATTTCAGGTAGGCGCAGAAACAACTTTATTACAAGTTTAGTGTCTTTTGTCAGTAAGTTCCTGCTTTTGTTCAATTTAGTATATAACTATTTTGAGAGAAGCAGGTTAGTTTGAATTGACCTCAACTCAAGTTAAACGAGCGACTTAATGAGAAAAATAGGTGTCTAGAGTAATCGGTCCCTGGTGCCATTGTTTTTCCTCATGTTCAACAGCTGAAGCTTAACACAATCTGTCGTTGTGATGTGAGGAATTGGTTTGTCGATAGGAACACTCGGTCTTCATGTTGTCCAGCGCACTAACCGTATGTTTCACGAATTTTAAAGCAATGTACGACTCTCCCGGACGAAGGAAGAGTTTAACAATTTACCAACAGACTAGTAACTATCGAGAAGTCCCCATTTGGATTTGGAAAACTAGGACTGGAAACAACTGGGTATACGGCCAAGTCCCTTTAAGCGCTGTATCAACGTTTCAGGTAAAAAAGTGAGAGAGATAAACCCCAATAATCAATTACGCATTGCTACTTAGCATTAAATTGATGTCCCGCCCGCCAGAGTCTAGAGTAGCTTATTGAGACTGGACACTAACGAGCGAAATCGTTGGTGTAGTTTATAGTAAATTTCTTTTTGACCTTAAATTGTAAATACCTTATTATCCAGTTCCCTCATGAGCTTTTCAGGGACGCTGATTTTGGGACTTCTGCCAGATTGCTTGTGTCGCAGTTTACAATTAATAAAAATATGACTTATTAATACTCCCTACCACAACAGGGACTACGTACCCTACACTCTTAAAAAAAATGAGTGTGGGCAGTGGTTTGAACCAGTGGCCTCTTGCTAAGAAAATCTGCGCTTATTCAACTGAGTTACTTAACCTAGTGGCGGTGGCTTTTATACGTCATGAGAAAAAATTTGAAAAAAAAAAAAGAAGCACTGGGCAATTACTCTAACCGAAGCAGTCTCAGAAACATTTGAATTCCCTGCTTCGGATTGGCCAGAAGTAAAGAGAATTGGACTTTAACAAAATTGGGTGGCGGTGTTGGGTAACCAGTCGATATAAGTGTGCACTGGTTAATAACCAAACTTTTGCAATTGGTGAGAGAAAGTGCTACCTGTGCTAAAGCAATGTTACTAATAGGTCTTTATAAAAGGTAAAGTTGAGAAGAAGGGAGCCTTCGTGGCATTGTCAGGACTGTACGTTGAGGAAGACCTGAGCATCCATTGCCAACACCTACCGCAGTCAGCAAAACAAGGTATACTTTCATACGTCACATATTAAAGAAAACAGTTTTTAACCCTACAACAGCATAAATCAGGGGGATAGAAGTATCACTTAGCGTGACATTCTGAACAAGGAGAAGACCTTATCAGCTTTCGCTGCGAGACGGCTGTTCTAATACGGAAGCAAAGTTACGGTGGAAAAAGTCCTAATAGCGTATAGTTTTTGGCGTTTCAGGCTAATGCGACATCCTTTTAATTCTAAGTCTTTACATATTTTTATGTTCGCTGTGCGTCTGTCGTTTCCGCATTTTCAGATGTACATTTAACTTTTTACTTATAAACATGGTAACTTAACCCTCTGAGGGGTTAGGGCCAGTCTCTGTTGCTACTATAAATAGTAAGACTGTAACCTAGTTACTACAAAGTGCCACATTGACGGAAAGCACCAAAACAGCCCGTTCACCACAACCACAACCAACAGCTCTGTTTTGGTGAGCAATGCAAGACCTGACAGACGTCGGATGAGGTTCTCTTGTGCCAGCGGCCAGCATGTAATCTTAGGTAGTAGTGGCGACACAACTAACGCATACCCCTGGCTACCAAAAGGTTGTGTAATTAAGAAAGGAAACGTCCGCCATAACCTAAGGCCTTGCAAGGCATTTAACTCAGCCTCGGTTTCGTCAGGAGCAAAAGTATTTTAAAATACTTTAAAAAATCAGTTTCATTTCTTTTGCAGCCTGCAGCGAAACCCTATTCAATACCTCAGGATATTTCTTTTCCCCGTTCTTTCCTGGATTTTACCTTGATGACAGCTACTGCACTTGGCACATAACTGTTCCAGAACAAAACACAATTCGCATGACCTTTCATGAATTTCGTCTGAATGATCACCCCACGTGTGAGGACTGCTTTGTTGAGATTTTTGACGGAAATGACAGCACTGCAGCCTCAATTGGCAGGTTCTGCGGTTATAGCTATCCTCCGATACTTTCCTCGTCGTCCAATCACTTCTCTGTTGTTCTTTGGTGTCAAGGGAAACCCTTCATCGCAAGATTCAAGGCCTCTTATTTCTCAGTTGCTGGTACGTTTCAGTTTGATTAATTGCTTTGTAACCACAACTTTTGCGACACCACTTGTTATTTACTTCTCATGAAATATAAGTTTGAATTAGCTATGACATTATAAGGCAAATATAAAAACCAGTCACAATTATGACTTTAGCGTTAATAAATCTCTGTAAGTGTCCGTGTGATATGAAAAGAGACTTTCTAAAGTAATCCTATGATTTTTTTTGTGGTCTTCGCAGATTGGCCTGGTAACACTGTGTAAAGAAAACAACACAGACTAAGAATACTCTTTCTTCTTCTTAAGTTCGTTTGAATGGCCATCGTCCATAGTAGTAAAGGACGATAATGATGTCCAGTAGAGTCGAAGTTCTAATAAAGATTTACCTGCTTTGATTTTTGTCTCAGCTCATGACGATAATGGACTTTCGTATTTACGTCAGCAAGGTAAATTCATCATCATTATCATTACTCGACTGTCGTTGGGATCGATGCCACTGTCTTGTACTTAATGCTAATCCAGAAAGGGGCTATCGTATTTTGCAATAGCCTGCAATGATTTCTGTATTTCCTTATTTCCTGTGTTAATTCTAGTAATAAATTATAAACTGTCATAGTGTCATTCATATTTTTCGAAAAAAATAACTTCGAATGCAATTTTAAGGCAAGGCGAGGATATACCTCTTATGTTTGTAAAGCAATATTTCACTGCGAAACAGTATTTCATCGCATATCGACTCTGACAGGATTGATATTGTAATAAAACACAAACCTGAAGTCTTAAATTACTTTAAAAGGCGATATTAGTGGTATTGTCCTTTTTTGCACAGGAATCCTATCAACGTGCGGGGATATACATTAGTAGCATCATTTTTCGCTGGGAAATACATTAACGCCGATGACGTCATAGCCTTTTCTCTCTATCTCATGAAAGTAATGCGGGGGAATCTCATTACGATATGGTCATGTGCTATTTTCAAGTGACTTAACTTGTTTGACAAGTTTAAGATGGGCTACGTCATAGTCTCTTGTCTTATATCGCTCTTTTACTACGCCAATAGAAACAATAGACCCACCTAAGTAATAAGAGCTAACTCGCCCGACTCAAAACCACTAAGTCTTGACGTAATCAAGCAATTTCAATTTCCTGCCCATTTCATTGTCCAAAAAGTTGTTCCACTTCCGGATCAGTGATTCTCAGGTGCCCGTATTCATGAGCTTGAGGATTTGTGGGTGTTCGTGTTTTCAGGGTGCCCATCGAGTTGCAAATGTGACGTATTTGGTGAAGGTCAAAGTAGAGGCAAGAGAATAATGGTGACAGGAGAAGATTTGCTGACTGTGCCGACTGGTCTTCCCTCCAGCACTGGAGCTGTGTAAGTTTACAACAATTGAGAATGAAGACTGTAAAGGACAGTGTCCGATATCGAGTATTTAAGTAACGGCTAGGTGGAAACCTATGACTTAAATGCTAATTTTAATATATTTTGGCGTTCTGCAATGAGAGAATGCGCACCAGTCTCACCTTCCCTGCATATTTTAAGGCAGCGCAAATTAAGACATTTGTTGAATCGCTTTCTTTTCAACTCTTGCTATTTGGAAGGATTCAGTTTTTTCACGAGTAACTGAAACTTGTAACACCGACTGACACAGCCTTCAAAAAGGCTATCGTCCGTTAAAAGCAACTACCTAGTTTTTATAAGCCCTATTTTGGGCAAAAGCTTGTTTGTTTTCGTCTAACGAAAGTCAAGCTCTGTTTTTAATGGTCGCCATGGTACTAAAATAGAGCAACAAATAGGCCTTTCCCGATTGCGCTGAGCACCTTTTGAGCACTTTTTTGAGTTTGGAGCACTATTTTGCAAATTTCTAAATCATCTGATGTCTAGGCTTTGCACTAGTAATGCTGAATTTATTTACAATTCGTAACCGGCTTTAGTTTTTGAAAAATATTATTGTTCTATATTCTATCAACCTTTCGTAACAACCTGTCGAAAAACACTACGCAAAATAGATTGTTAGTTACTTCAGTAAAAATTGACATATTTACGAAAAGCTAAGAGGTGACTGTTCACAACTTTCAGCACTTTATGAGCACTATTTTGAGATTTTGAGCACTTTTTGAGCACTTTTTAGCCATTTTTGCCAGCACTTTTTTTAGGATTTTACGAGCGCAATCGGGAAAGGCCTAGCAACAAAGGCCAAGTACGTTTGAGGAAAAGACGTGACAAGACGAGCGACAGTGAGATTAAAATGTTTCTTTTGCACGTATTTTCTATCTTCCAATTTATTGAAGTACGTATTATTGAAAAAGGAAGAACAGCTTCCTTCCTTTCCTAGCAATGCCGTATATCATTCCCGAATATTGATCTTGACATTTGCGCTGCAGATTTTTCCAGACGAACCGAATATCTCAATTAAGAGAAAAAGATTTTACAAATCTCCATCATCTAGAATACATGTAAGCATGAAAAGTATCTTTTAAAATGTATTTGTTTTTGCAATGATATGTGCGTGCTTTTAAAAACCAAACATTATTATAACTGTACTTTTTCTAATCTCGGTTTAAGCGACCTGAGCCACAACATTCTTCTTCGCCTTGATGGGGACTCGTTCCAAAACGTCACCTCAATCAAAACACTGTAAGAATTGAATTTCGAATGTGGCATTTTCTCACTTGCAAAAACTGGTCATAATTTATAACTACAGCCTGGATGGGCAAAATCGTTAAAGAATTTTAAAAAAACCGTATTTAGATGAACAGGAACAACGTCAGCCTGACGTCAATAGGTCATTTGAAGAGTTTAGAGTTTCTTAGAGTGAAAAAAAAAAACATGTACAAAACAAGTAAAGTACTGCGATCTATATAATACACGTTTTTGCCTTAAACTACAGTCCAAAGACTACTGCAAAGCTGATTCAGAACAACATCTATTGTTTTTTAAACAAAACAATATTTCGGCTGGCCATACCAGCCTTCTTCAGGTTTACAGATGTTACTGAACTTATGTAGGAATCACAATAATATATAGATGGAGAATGTCGCAATAAAAATTGTTTGAAAGGGAGAGGCGTAAATGACGTACAACACAAAAACTGGAAAGGAAAAATACTAAGGATATGGATTACAATAATTCGTGACGGCGGTTTTGGCTATGAGGTTCAAGAGTCATAGCCTTATCTGTCGAATGCGACTCCCTGGCCTTACGAACTGAGTCACGTGAAGAATGTATGATCTGTTCTCCCAAGTCAGACCACGTGATGTTCTCCAGGGAATTTGCCTTTTGTCTTTTCATTTATTATGCATACATAGGCACGTGGATGCACGTGTATTAGACGACATTTGAAAAAAAAAACAGTTTTCTGAGGTACAAGCTAAAAACGTCTATTCTTCCTTAAGTGACAGGATAATTATTTGTATTGGGCTTAACGAATTTATCATTTGATCATGTATCATGTCCTACACTAACACGTTGCGGTGTCGAAATTAAAACACTTTGTGGTGCTAGGCATTAGCTCAACATATCTCTCAAAATGTCATTACATTACTTTTTTCAGAAGACTGAATTCCAACTTTTTACGATCTCTTCCTGCCAAAGGATTCGCTAGAATTCCTAGTATACGAGTTCTGTAAGTATAGAACGAGTTTTGTCAGTCTTGTCTTTCGTTTGTTCTTACCTTGCTGCCGTTACAGATCAGTGACATGCACAACAACGGTATTGAAAAAGTCCGGTCAACACTGGTTGAAGAACAAAATAGGACAGGATGACAGGATATCTAAAAGTCTATTATTACTACTCTAAGATTGCGCTCAGTTTGCTTTACCTTGTCGAATACTGTTAAGGGCTGATAACGGTGTTTTTTCTGGCATGAGTATGATTATCACATCCATCTCAAAATAATATTTTTATCCCTTTTTTGTAGTGACTTAGGAAAGAATCTCCTTCACAAAGCAATGAAAGAAACATTTTATGGCCTGTCAAGCTTAGAGATTCTGTAAGTACAAAGATAATTGAGTAATGATCATTTCTTAATCATAGGCTTGATTCTACCAACTTTGTTTGCATTGTAGAAGCTTGCGTTCGAACCAAATAGAGAAGATGGAATATGGTGTATTTACCAACAACAGTAACTTGACACATTTGTAAGTATTTAACAAATATTGATTTTCAACTCCTGGGTACAGCTCCCAATATTTAAGCTATATCAGTATGTGCTGCGGGATGAGGCATACAGTTTGCAAGGAGCTAAGTCCTTATTTCGGTTTCCTTGGTGGTATTGCGCTCCTTTAATGGTTATTTGATTATTGACATTTATTTCGTGCAACTAGGTATCTTCAGGAAAACAAGATAACAACATTGCCTGACGGACTATTTGAGTCCCTTTCTAAGCTCAAGTTATTGTGAGTATATGAATTTGCATATACTGTATAACTGTGTTATGTCACGAACTTGATGACTCTTCCCTAACGTTTTGTTTCCAGAGAATCTCTATGTTACAAGCGACTAGCTAAGCTGTTAGATAATGGCATTAAAGTGAAGAGATAAAAAAACTTTTGCGTAATAGGTATAGCGATGCTGAATCTATTATTTAAATGTGCAATGCTTAAAATTGAGAGTTTTCTAACTGCAAAGAAACACCACGGGCATCTTAAAGAAGTTTTTCACATGAAAAACATCGATCTGGAAACAGGGCTACCTTACCTCCAAATTATGTAATCACTTTATTGTTTACTTATTTGACTTTTTACTAGGGATCTTAGTAACAACCGGCTGACTACAGTCTCAAGGAAAACCTTCCGTGGATTAATATCGTTGGAATACCTGTAAGTATAGCAGAGGTTTTACTTATTGCCGAAAGACATTTCCCACATTCGCTTTCGCTTTGCATTCCAATGTCTTCGAAAAACCTGCGCCTCTAATTTTAGTAAATTGGTGTAAAATTATCTGAATACAGTTACTGAACAAAAGTAGTATCTTGCCGTCGTTATCACTGTAGACACGTAACATTTATGTCGGCATATTTAATAATGTTTTTGTGTTGAATTGACCGTTCTGAATACGCTTTCAGTTTTTGTAAAATTCCGATGTTTCCTTTGCAGTTACCTGGACAAAAATAAACTGACAGAAGTATCACCTGAGATGTTTAGTGAACTACGTAACATAAAATATTTGTAAGTAATTTATGTAGTTATCCAATCCTTACTTTTTGTTGAACGCGTTCATCAAGATACCCAGGAAGACTTGATTTAACTTTTCACACAGGAAACTGGACCGTTTTATCCTTTGCTGCTATGCTAAAAAATCCATCAGTGGAGTGGAATGCGACTCCCCAGTGGATGAAGTTTCCAGCTGCGATGACCTCATGAAGAACTACACGCTTCGGATTTGTATCTGGATTCTTGGTATTGTGGCCTTTGTCGGTAACCTTCTTGTGATAATATGGCGCGCAATTGATAAAGAGGAAAACAGAACACACTCCTTCATGTTAACAAATCTGGCATTTGCAGATCTTTTCATGGGTGTATATCTGTTGACAATAGCTGTGATGGACTTAAGATGGCGAGGAGAGTATTTCAAGCATGATGTCAAATGGAGATCTGGATTAGGTTGCCAATTCACTGGAGCTCTTTCCATGCTTTCAAGCGAAGTGTCCGTTCTAATGCTAACCATCATTACTCTCGACAGACTCGTTTGCATCGTCTTCCCTTTTAAATTCAAGCGTCTCACTTATAAGGCAGCCGTTTTAACTTGCATTGGAGTCTGGGTGTTCGGTGTCGTTATCTCGCTGATTCCGATCAGCGGTATAAACTACTTCATCGACAAGAACGGAAACTTCGGTTTCTATAGCCGATCAGCCGTTTGCCAAGGTAACGTCGATAGACGTCGTTCTGGTCGACCGACCCTTATGAGTCAACAAAAGAAGCAACCAAATTTGAGATATAGAAAGTAAAAGTAGGACTAACGTATGTAGAGTTACAAGACGACCGTTAAACGCTCTTCTCGAGCAGTGCGATCCTCGAATCTGAAGAAGGAATCAGCCATGGCCAAGCGACTCGTCTTCATAATAATGACCGACTTCTGTTGCTGGATGCCAATTATTATAATCAATATCCTATCTCTAACTGGCAACTTTTATGATCCCAATAAGATTGCTTATGTGTGGATTGCCGTGTTTGTGCTTCCACTCAACTCTTCTCTTAATCCAATCCTGTACACATTTTCCACCAAAAGGGCAAAGAAGAGCCTTAACCAACAGCGAAAAAACGTGACTAATTTGGTTCTTAAATCAGTGCAGAACAGGCGTTTACAAGGTATGTGGAACACGGTTTAGCTTATGAATTTAAACTTTGAAGTGCCGTCTCTTTGGTGCAAAGTTTCTAAAAGGTACTAAGTCAGACTCGTACACATTGGCTATTTACGTGTTTTGGGGTGAGAGAAGATTGGGGTTAGGTTGAGGTGCGCGGAGACTCATTGGACCCCGTGTGCCTCAACCTAATCCCAACCTTCTCTTACCCCCACCCCCACCCCCACCCCCACGCTTAAACAGCCACTGGCTACGAGCTTCCAGTACGAGCTACGAGTCTGGTACTAAGTTGTACTCACTGTGTTGAGCAGCAACCTTTTTCCCATCTCTCCTTTCGTCCCTTGTCATCCGTGTTAGGCCAAAGAGATTCCTGCAAAGCCGGAAGCTACCTTCGTAACGTGTTTTTGATGAGATTATAATTGGTGTTGCTAGAGGCAATGGGTGTGTAGCGGCACCGATGCAATGACTCCTACGTAAGAAAAAACCTTTGTCGGCGATTTATACCGCAGAGAACGGTGAAATAGATAGGAAGTGCGTTCATGATAATTTTGGACGAATTAAATAAAAATGTTCGTGCTTGTTAGTAATATCCAGCTATGATTAAGGGTTTAGCCTTGTTACCAGAGTAGTTCCGGAAATACTTGTTCATATTGTGAAAGGTTTTTCGTACAATTTTGTTTTTAGGCAGGAAAAAAACAACTGATTGGTTGAAAACATATGATGATCTCACTCTATTCTCACTCTAGTTTCCAACGTCGCCATTGGTTCCAGTCCCCTTTCGTTACCAAGGGCAACGGAAATCTTGGAACGAAACTGTAAGCAAGTACACGCAAAATTGAGGCTGATGGAAGAAGTTGATATCCTGCAAGACGACACCGTGGGGAAAAGCTCAACAGTAAGTTTGTAGAGAAGAATGTTTCTGCAGATAAGGCATAGTTTTGTCCAAATTTCCCTAATACCCGAGTGAATTTTTTCACCATGCGGGGGCGTAACAAGGTTATGGCCCGATAGCCCGCTAAATAATGGAGCTTCACTGATATTAAAAATTACAATGTTCAATTTTTTGGTGTTTTGGCCTTTAACCCGTATCTACTTACATCCGTCCATTCGTCCGAACAGCCATTCACATCTTAGTTCTCTTCTTCTTACTGCGCTTTTCACAAACATGCGAACTCTAAAGTTCAAAAGTCGCCTTCACAATTGCGTTTTTCGCTGCCGTCAATCATAATTACGGTCACAAGCAACGAACCTTGAAACACAGAAACACACAAAACGGATCGAAATCCACCAATCACAAATCACAAACCTTGACCTTTTGAACCCGTCAAAGTAAAAAAAACAAAGGATTCTCCAGGCAATTCTACTAACTGCCGTCGCTTTTTGCGTTAGCAGTCAACCGAAAACTTGAAGTCTTAAGCGTACAAACACTTTTCGCCAGTAATCTCTTCACCATCTCTTCTCCTTCATGTTTGGAACTTCCAGTTTTAATGAAATATATGTTAAGAGGGTTTTGACTCACGTGGTCAGCAGCTATGCAAATTAATTGGAACAAAGGAAAGTTTTTACAGTTTTTTCGGTGATCGCGAGGTCACGGGTTCAAACCCCGTTGAAGTCCTGAATTTTTTTTTTCTTTTCAGGCTTCTTTACGCAATTGCATAAATTGCGTTCACTGCGACGATCATTTCTTCAATTTTTTTATTTTTTTTTCCCAGAGGATTGGTCTGGAACACCAACATGGCCGCCGTTTTATTGTTTTGGAACACCAATACGGCGGTTATGTGAAATGACTCTATAAATTAATCATTTCGCTGAAAGATAATCGTAAGCCGGCAGGAGTCTAGTAATTGATAACTGATTGAAATTCTGAATGGAACTCAACTCCAGAAAAATTTGCCCATATTTTACCTTGGCTGTCGCCGCCATGATTGCTTAAGTTTCCCATAAAATTAAAGAAATGATACGGTAGTTTTGCTTCCAACGTCTTCTGTTATTTCAGGGCTTTGCTCTCGCCTGGTGTGAAGAGGAAAATACGTTAAGTATGGTTTTGTTGAAGTACTTTGCTGAAGAATCTAAAGAAGACTGGTCTCGCGAGGTTGATATTGCTAAGAGCCTGTCTTTTTGCGACCAATCGCATGCCAGTCTACTTCGATACCGTTGGCACTCCAAAGGTGAAAAAAAAAACTGTAGTTTTCTGTTTATCTACCATCGCTCGCAATTAATTATACTTCTGAATATGACGTTCCTTGCTCTGTGAATAGTCCGAGAAACTCCGGCCTCCCGACCCCTGGAACTCAGCGGGGAATCTAAAATTGACCTGTTGTTGAAACACTTCTAATCTCCCCGCTTTTGGGGTAAGAAGTTATATTAAAAGCCACGTATAGCGGGGCATTAGTAGTCTAGTCATATGCTCAATGAACGGCTATCTTGGGTGGGGTATTGTTCCTCTCCGAGAATGGGCTCCTTTCCCGAAAACCGGCTGGTAATCGAGCTTATAGCAGTTCAGAACCGGTCACAGCAAAAATCGATTCTAAAGTCCAGCATATACTTTTTACCATACTCCGCAACTGCAGGGAAATTTGACTTCTACTTTCCAATACGATCACAGCGTACGTACATCAGACAACTCAAGATCTAGATAGACTCAATTCGATCTGTATTTATTTCAGTTCAAAAGAAACTCTCCACTGCGTTCCTTCAAATTCAAAAATAATATTACTTCATGGTACCAAAGGATTTTTTTTTTACTTTATCCTTGAAAACGGACCTCTAGGGCCAAAGTAGAAACATGCAGTTATCGCTTAACATCTTTATGGTATATTTGCAAATACAGCATTTATCGTCGCGTTTCCACTTTTCGGACAAGTTCCATTTGCCATATATAAAAAAGGGAGCAAATAGTCTCAACTGTTGTGACCATTCGCCTTGTTTTGCGCCATAGGCATATAAGAACTGTTTATTTTAAACGTAGGACTGAAATCATGGCTGTGTATTTTTCTCGTTGAAGTTTTTCTCTCCTCATTTTACCTTTTCCCCTTGGGCCAGAGATCCAAAGCGAAACAGACCTGTCTTCCTCTTTGTGATTATTTCAACTAAGCGTGAAAGAAATGGGACAGGAATCGGGAAACTTAGAGAGCGCTTTTGGTATTTATCTATCGTCGTTTACGAACGAGGTGAACAAACGAGAATTATGAAGTCCCTGTGAGGCAATGCTCGACAAAAGCAGGACGTTCCATACACTTTTTATGTGTGTCAATTATCAGATACTCATTAAGCGAAACTGGTCAGGGAGTGATTGTCACTGGTGAAACATGCATTCCACGGTCTCTAGTGTTAAGGCTCAAACCACTTAGACCTGATCATGAAAGTTACCAATATACTCACATGATAAACTTTCCCCTGCAACATTTCATGTTTTCTATTCACTTGCAAATCACTGGTCTTAGCTAAAAATCGTCTCATAAACTTTCTGAGTGTACTTTTAGGCTTTAGGAGTGGGCACTTGGTTTCTCTTCAAATTGTCTAGTCCTAAGGATCGACTTTATCCTTGCCCGCGTTTTGTCTGGTGTATAGTAACGGCAACTCCTTGCTTTGATACTGATGTTGCTCCACCTCTTTTCTGTGTCTGAGACTAGGGTGCCCTGTATGTGCGGGGAGCCGGGGTTTCAATTGACTGACGCATGAAACAAAGAACAAAATTTTGTTGAGGTCCAGGAATGCATAGTACAATTCTTTTATTTCATTCCTCTAAGCCTCGCCTGGAGGTAAGTATGAACTTTAATTTATCAAATTACTGGATGAGGGAAAAATAAATCTTTGAAACCGTATTACATCTCCTTTGAAATAACAGTCATAAACGTATTCTGCAACTGATAAAAACGATCTTTTCGCTTTAACTAATTTATGTAAATGTTGCAAGCAAAAAAAGTTATTCAACAATAATACAACAAATTGTGCACATTTGCACAATTAAAAATCAAACTGGGTTGTAGCTGTCCCTTGCAATCATGTGGTTTGCGGTTTTTTTTGTTGCTTCAATTAATTTATTTAATAGTTTGCCTTTCTTGTTGTCAGCTCGCGATCAAAGCATTGAGCATGGTAAAAAGAAGATAAATGCTTTGTGCCCCACAAGCCTGTAAGTTTCATTTTCATTCCTGTTACTGACTATGACTGCAGCGTGGCCGAGTGGTCAGCGCCTCGGACTTGCAATCCGGTGGTCCCGGGTTCGAGTCACGCTCCGGCCACTTACTAGCTGGATTTGTTCTCGGTCGTCCCGAGTTGAAATCCTCGGCCGCACTTGTAAACAGCCAACTGGTTGCCTCCAGCCAGTTTGGGTTTTTAATCCTATTATGTTGTATTTGAATTATTTTGTTTCCAGGTATTTGAGTGGAGTGCCTGTAAACTAGCTGGATAAGCTAAGTGCACTTTCCACTATAAACAAACCTATAAACCTTTTTTTAATAACTAATGTCTATCTCAACGACTATCGGCGAAAGAGTCAAAACCGATACTTGTGTCTTTCGGCCGAGTGAGTTGAGATACTCGAAGATCTAGGGCGGTTATCATCAGCAGTCACAACTGCCCCGGAAACCAATCCAATGGTAAAGAGAATTCCACTATGAATCCGGACTATTCAGCCAAATCAGTCAATTCTTAAAATTATAGTATGCCAGTCATGGTGATTTTGGGGGGAAAGTTTATTTCATTTTCTATATCAACAGCACGGCCAGCCAGATCTCTCTTTTGATAAACGCCCTTAGTTTCCCCGCCAAAAAAATTTCTTTATTCTTCGAGTTTCCAGTGTCGTTCACCTTGAGTAGATGCTTGACTGGGCGGTTCAAAAACGAGAGTTTGAAGGTCGAGGAATCGCACTCGTTTTAGCAATTTTTTTCAAATTTGTCGATGATATCTCAGAAAACGTTTTGCACTGTTCTTGCATGTGCTAAAACACTTTCAGGAGACAATTTTTGTCGAATCTGGTGTAAAAATAATAATAGTAATACTTGGGGAGTATTAGGGAGCTTAAAATAAATCCTACAAGCTAGAAAGCTGTACTGGCCAAAAGCAGGATGGGCTCCTGCCAAAAGGCCATTCCCGAGTTGCCCAAAGCCTTTGTTTTAAAGCGCGACTAACTGCAAGGCCATTAAAATAAAAATGATTTTCTATGCTCATGCAAATAAAACCCTTTTTCACAAGAAAGTTTTTGTACTTAGCCTCGGTTTGAAACTCGGAAATGGTTTTTCCCTGGCCATAGTAACAGTCCCAGAAGTCCTTGCGAAAGTTTATTCGGCCCAGTTCCCTTCACGTCTCTTTAGCTTGATGGTTTGTTTTCCCAAACTAGGTCATGTGATAAAACTCTTGAGAACTGTTTCTTTCAAATTTCGTCTTATTCCCACGCATATGTACGCACAATTTATGACAAAAGAAAAAACAAATTCCTTTGAGACCTTCACTGGTCTTCACTTCACAAAAAGAGATAGGTAATTTTGAATTACTTTTAAATATTTTTTAAACAGTTTTAAATTAAATATCTTTAAATATTAAGTCTGTAAAATAACTTGTTTTAGACAGTAAATAGTTTTTAGTTAGTTAAAATTTCTAAATAAGACTTTAGATAGTTTTCTAAATACTTTTTTGCTTGTTTTTAAACTGCGTCTTTTAATGCTAATTTTTATCTTTTTTTAATGATGGTGTAAAATTATTTTAATATTAATTTTGTTTTTATGTTTTATAGAGGGCCACAAGTTTATCCTTTTTTTCATAACTGTCTAGTGTTTACCCTCTTTAAATAAAGGCGTTACCTTACCTTACCTTTCCTTACTGGGCAACCAAAACAACAAGATAACGAGGTCTATTTTTGGTTCATTCCTTTGCTGTCACTTCGACCACGACATTTTCGGTTGCAACATTTTGCGGACGTAGACGCAAGACATCCAATCATTATTTCACTTTTTGAGCTTGGATACGGTCTCAACAATTCAAGAATTAACAGCTATTTGATCCTTAGGGAGAAGAGAGGAATGAAAACTGAAAATATAGATAACGGGTTCCATCAAGGTCATTAATCTGAAAGAAATCCCGAACAGAAGGCGTAATCAGTTAGTCGAGCGACGGAGCGAAGCAAACTAACACCAAGTTGTGTACTCAGTTGTGTACTGTTACTCATTGTTGATTATTTATTTTTATTACTTTTTGTTAAGACTTATTTGCTACGAGTTTGTGTCCAGTTCCACGTTGGAAGATTTTCTTTGCGATAAACGTACAGTCCTCAATTTTGACGGCATCTGCGCGGTAGCGACTGACGTGATCAGCGCGATTGAGCGACTGGAGGATCATGGGATACGTCATAACAACGTCACCACAAGAAACATATTGATTGGTCCTTGCACGAGAGTAAGTAAGCCAATGTGTCGTCTGCAGTTAGTATGTAGTAAAACTTCCCGTATATTTCTTACCAGAGGAGCCGAGTAAAACACGGAAATCAACCACTGGGAAGTGAAAAGACAAAAGGGAATTGGCACGATCGTTTAATCTCATATAGATTTCTCCAGGTTTTTTATTTTGTTGTTGTTTTTGTTTTTTTTCGATTTTTGAAGAACTTGGTTCACTTGCTCTTTATGAAATTGAATTTTGCCATGGTTGTTTAAAGTTTTATTTCCATGTTTGTAAATTTATCAATACGATGCCACAAATGAATTGCATTCAGTATGGGAAATGCTAACCTACGATGCGAAGAGGACGGAAATGATTTATTTCTTTTCTCGGCCGCTTCCTTTCCGCCTACGACCTCTTGCCGCTGTCTCAAACGTTTTGAGTTAATAAGAAGAAGATCTCCAGACTGGGCGTGCCAAGAGAGCGTTAACTTCAAAGAATCATGTAACCTTATTTAGCTCTTATTTTTTGTAGCTTCCTCCAATAAGAGCTGTGTTGGGAGGTTTTTCTCAAGTATCTAAAGCTAATGAACCTGGGGCATATACCAGCTGGTCGGTTGAAGAACATGGTAGTCATGATAAAGATCTTGAGCAATTTGGACAATTGCTAGCTACATTGCTAGGACACTGCCACGGTTCTAGTGAATACACCCAGGTTTGTCCACATAGTTACAACCAAGAGTCCTATTATGGCTCTTGTTATTACTCATTGCAGAGGCTATTAAGGTCTTACACTATTCTGTGCTAGATAGTTCTAAGTTATCGATTTGGACAGTTTTCACAGTTTTCAGGGTTTTTTTGGACTGTAGATCTGGGGAAGTGCAGGAGTCTGTTTCTCGAAAGTCCTGGTTACTTTTCAGGCCCGAAAAGCTGGTTTGTGTTGGCCTTGTTTGGATTCAAGATCAAAGTTTAACTAATAATTTTGAAAATGATACATAGAACCTATCAGTTGACGAAGCAATTAACCAGTTTGTGAGCTAGGAGTTGTGCTACTATTCAGCATGTTTTGATAAAAAGTTTGTCTTCGGGCCTGAAAAGTTACCGCGACTTTCGAGGAACGGGCCTCAGGTTTAAGAGCGGATTTTGGTGCAGATTTTGGTGCAGGTTTCAATGCAGATTTCGGTACGTACTGACTTCTTCTATTTTGGTGCAGGTTTTAGTACACGGGTTTTGGTGTAGGTTTCGGTGCAACATTTGGTGTAAATTTTAGTGCAGGTTTCGGTGTAGGTTTTGGTGTAGGGTTTGGCGCAAGTTTTTAGTGCAGGTTTCGGTGCAGAGTTTGGTTCAGTTTTTGGTGCAGAGTTTAGTGCAGATGTTGGTTCCGTTTTTGGTGCAGGTTTTGCTGCGGGTTTTGGTGGAAGTTTTGGTAAGGGTTTTGGCGCAGGTTTAGTTGCAGTTGAAGGTACGGGTACAGATACAAGATACATAGAACTTTGTGATCCACAGAGCGCCTAATGGAACATTCGGGTATTGATAAGAAAGACTAAAAAAGTACTTTCTCACTCACTAGCTACTCCCGGCGGGTGAGGGGGGCCGGCGGGCCGGTGGTAACTTGGGTTAATTTTTTGGTGGGTATGTGCCGCTGGTCTCACAGAGCCCCTACCCATTATAGTCTATTCTGTGACAAATTATAGACCTCATATTAGTCACTTTTGAGCAAATGTAATTTTCGCGATCCCAACTAAGTCACTTTTAATCACTTATCTACCTTATCAATCTTTTAAATAGGTTATCCTAAAATGAATTGACCCATTTTCTTAAGCTGAATGAAGAACACTTTACTTTCCCCCTACAGCAAAAGCATTCTGGCACGTTTGCTAACCGTGTATGTGCAGAGCTTTCTTGCCCTAAAAATCCGAAAATGTGCAATGCCATTCTACTAACTCTATTGAAAATGCAACCCCATTATAGTTAATCTACTCGTGAAAATGCGACCCCATCCAGCCGCACATCCCCATTAGCCTCTTACAAGGAGGTACCCCCGGGTAGCTACTCTATGTTTTAGATAAGAGTGACTGCCTGCCTCAGTTAAATTAAGGGGTATTATTTTTCAAGATTTTCGTTGACACACCGAACCCTTTCGCACCTGTAATCCCATTCGTATTTAGCCACCGTTTTTTAGCCATGATCACAAGTGATCATGATTACCTGAAAGTTACCCAACAAAGGCGTGTAGTTTAATATTAACCTTTGGATGAAAGAAATAAAGTTCCTAACATTGTTTCAATTTTCTTTAACGTTTTTGTTTTAGCTTCACGAGATCACGGACCTGTGTTTCCGGGAAAATGTAGACGGGACAATTCGAGCATCGTACATCCGTGAACTGCTGGAAGAGGCTTGGCTTAACTTGGGGGTTTGGGATACAGCACTTTGAGTAAAAACCTCTATTCAAAGGGTCATGCAATTGTTTAATGCAACAGACGATTATTACGCCATTGTGTATTTCCAAAACTACAATATGTAACTATATCTAGTCTTATACAGTCATATGCAGTTTGTTGAGTAAGAAATTGATCTAGTTATCTGTGAAAACTATTAAGTACGCCCTAGTTGATGGTCGGGGGGGGGGGGGGGGGTAAATTAACCGTTTTTTATGGACCAAAGGCCGGAGCGCCAAAAAAAACATTGGCCCACCCCCATTTCCTTTTCGGGTTGTAAAAGAAGGGACAAGGGGGGGGCGGGGCCCCCTCAGGCTTCTTATAGAC
>CALNXI010000979.1:161317-166784 GCA_942486025.1 Porites evermanni
TATAATTTGGTGCAGGTCGCAAAAATTTGCGCCAGCCTCATCATGGTCACAGCGTCAAGTTTAAATAATAGCTCTAAACAAAATCAAGAGTTAAACGAAAAAGTCACTTGTCTGATCTCCTTTCTTTTCGACGTAAAAATAACACAACTGAGGGACAACAACAACAGCAAAAGAGACCCTCTTCTCACCTAGTAAAGACTATATGAATCAATTGAATTGAACAACCATTTGCCTTCCGTTGAATAATTTATACTCGTTATCAAAACAATGGTCTAAGGAAAACCAGTCGTATCTTTTGTTGCGTTCATTTCTCGCATGCACGTGTGTAAATGAGTGTGCGTATTGTTTTCCGAGGTTTATCTTTGATCATGTTACAGCCGTTTTTTCTTCTCCGATGTGGGCTTTTTGAGTTAAAACTGTTCCTGAAATTTTATAAGAATTACGAAATTCTCACCACCTATTCAGGTAAGAAAGTACCTAACACATGAGTTTTCTTTTCGTGTTTTTGTTGTCTTAAAAAAAATTACATAAGTATCAGAGATTTCGATCATAACGCGGAGGAAACAATTAATGCTAGTATATTAAATGTCGTATACTTCGTTTGGCCCCATAGACAGAATTCAAGTTGCACCAAACTTCACCAACCTGCACCAAGTTGCACCCAGTTGCACCAAAGCAGACCAATCCGTACCAGCCTGCACAACTTGCACCGAAGTGCACCAATCTGCACCAAACTGATCCAATCTGCACCAAGTTGCACCAAACTGCACCAAAGTACAACAAACTGCACTACGTTGCACCAATCTGCACCAATCCGTTCCAAACTGAAACAATCTGCACCAAACGCCACCAACCTGCACCAAGTTGCACCAATGTGAACCAAGTTGCATCAATTTCGACCAAGTTACACCACACTGCAACAAGTTTTACTAAACTCCAATAATCTGCACAAGGTAGCACCCTTCTGCACAAATGCAGACCAAGTTGCACCAAACTGCACCAATCTGCACCAAGTTGCACTATTTACGACCAAGTTGCTCTAAACTGTAGCAATCTGCACCTATTTGAACAAATCTACACCAAGTAGCACCACGTTGCATCAATTTCGACCAAGTTACACCACACTGCAGCAAGTTTTACTAAACTCCAATAATCTGCACAAGGTTGCACCCTGCTGCACAAATGCAGACCAAGTTGCACCAAACTGCACCAATCTGCACCAAGTTGCACTATTTACGACCAAGTTGCTCTAAACTGTAGCAATCTGCACCTATTTGAACAAATCTACACCAAGTAGCACCACGTTGCATCAATTTCGACCAAGTTACACCACACTGCAGCAAGTTTTACTAAACTCCAATAATCTGCACAAGGTTGCACCCTTCTGCACAAATGCACACCAAGTTGCACCAAACTGCACCAATCTGCACCAAGTTGCACCATTTACGACCAAGTTGCTCTAAACAGTAGGAATCTGCATCTATTTGAACAAATCTACACCAAGTAGCACACGTTGCAGCAATTTCCACCAAGTTCCACCGTGCAAAACTGCACCAAGTTGGACCACGGCACAGTACAGTTAAAATCCTCCAAGACTGTAAACTTCTTACCATGGAGTTGCACTGGCGACTACACGGTCGACCACTGCAGCGAAACCACTCTTATCCTGTGTAGATCTCTTTGCCTGTTCAATGGAGACATTTACTGGTAATAGTTATATAGCTATATTTATCTAAGGATCCCGTTTGTATGGACGCCTAGACTTCGTAAACAACATCTTCTTTTGTTAGCGTAGTGTTTGGACAACGGTAAACATGACCAATATATTTTGAATATTGACTCCTGATAATATTTCTGAGACTGTTTTTTAATGTGTAGAATTTCGGTCTTGGTGTATCGGAGTCTGAATTCTCTATGATATTTATGATATTATTTTCCTTTTATATACCAGGCTTGCGTTCCATATAAGAGGCGGGATCGCACCCATGCCCTCATAAGCTTAGTTCTTGTTGTCACGTTCACTTTCTGGTCCGCAAGCACCTAACTCTTTTCACTGAAATTCCCAAATGCTTTTGATACACGAAGGTCTGTAAAACTGCATTGATCTTTATTGCTGAACGTTTGGCCAAAGTATGTGAACTCTGATACATTGTCCACCACATTTTCTCCGACTGAAAACAATGAACCTTTGTCTTTGGAAAGGCGATGGTGAGTCTAAAGCGAGAGCAAGTATCATTTAAAATGTTCATGATGGTTTTCTCTTCAGCTCTAATTTTACAGAACAGTACGAGATTATCAGCATAAAGCAGCCATATGACTATCTCTACACCATCTAGTCTGCCACTTTTCCGCTGTTCTCTATTTGTGCAGAGATGTGGGATATTAAATACAAATTCAATACCTCAGCCATCCGGAAATTGCTTGTCAATTTCACATGCAGCAACCTTCAAAACGTAATCGAAATAGTAATTGAATATACATGGTGAATCTTGACCTCGTTGTCTACAGCCGAACAATACTTCGAACCTCTCTTTCATTCCAAAAATAGACGCTGTAGTGCCTCGGCACATTTTATACAAAATGGCAATCAGATGTGATGCACCTGTTCTCAAGTCTAAGACTTTAAAAGGTAGATTCCTTGGAATATGATCGTAAGCAGCAGTTAGATCAATATAAACAACAACTGAAGTATCACTGTATTTGTCGATGACAGACTTTAGCAATAATATTGCATCAGTTGTTGACCAACTTCTAAAACTGAATTGGGAGTTGCAATGTTCAACGGACTCTTCTTATATATGCAAACATGTTACGCTGGTATGAAGCCAGGTCGTTGGTACACTTACAAGTGACCAGATCAAATTAAATAGCAAAAGCAGCACACGCAAGACTTGGTTACCTGAGTTATATTTCAAGCCTTCAGTCTTCAGCTTACCTGTTCCAGCACTTTTGTTGTTTTCAAATGTCTTCAAGACATGTTCCTCTGCTGTTGGTGGATCTTCGTTCGCCGTAACTTTTACTTTCTCTAAGTGTGGGAAATTCTCTGGTTGAGCTAGCTCTGGTGGCACTAAGCACCAAGTAGCACCAAGTTGCAGCAGTTTCGACCAAGTTGTACCAATCTGCACTAATCTGCACCCAGTTGCACCAAACTTAACCAATCTGTTCCAGTCTCCACCAAGTTGCTCCAGACCGCACCAGTCTGCATTAAGTTGCACCTAACTGTACCAATCTGCACCAAGTTGCATCAAACTTCACCAAGTCACACCAAGTGGTACTATTCTGCACGAAGTTGCACCAAACTGCATCAACCTGTACCAAGCTGCACTAAACTGCAGCAATCTGCATCAAGTTTAACCAAACGGCATCATTTTGCACCAAGTTACACCAAACAGCACGAAGTTGCACGAAACTTCACCAATCTGCACCAAGTTGCACTATTCTGCACTAATTTCGACCAGGTTGCACAAATCTGCACCAAGTTGCACTAAACTGTTCTGCACAAATTTCGACTAAGTTGCTCTAATCTGCACCAAGTTGCACCAGTCTTCACCACGTTGCACCAATCTGCACCAATCTGCACCAAAGTGCATCACGTTACATCAAGCTTCATCAATTTGCACCACGTTGCACCAACCTGTACCAAGGTCGACCAAACTACATCAATCTGCACCAAGTGTCACCAATCTGCACCAAGTTGCTTTTGTGTTTACAACTGAGCATCCTCATTATTCACAGCTATTGTTTTCAAGTATCAAAAAAAGGTGTACAACTTAAATTTGAATTCAAAAGGACCCTCGATTACTCTCAAAAGAAATCTTCGAAATATGCTAATATAGCGAAAAAGGCTAACCTTTTTCCGACATCTTTGCTAATGAGAACGTAGTTAACACTCAAAGTGGTGAGGTATACCAGTCAACCCACCTTAAATATTGTTTGTATCAGGAGGTAAACAAATGGTTACAAGGGAAATCGGTAAATAATTTCACGCGCTTTGCCAAAACCGTTTTAAAATAGGAAAATAAGGGGACCAGCCCTCTTCGCACCGTTTGATAGACAAAAATCTTTTCATTCAGAAGATCGCGCAGCAGTAAAAGTGATGGTGAGGTAAATTCCTGGTCTTATGTCTTTTTATTAGTGAACTTACCTTGGGGGATGCAATCAACCGATACCTAGTGTATAGTGTCTTTACGAGCAACACAAAGTATTTTATAAGAAGAAAGGCCAGACAAATGAACACGTGGAACTCTGATGCCAAACCATCTCCAGGAAATACCTTGAGAAAAAACTAACAGACAATAATTTACCTAAAGGCTGGCAAAGTCGGTCCGTAAAAAGATTATTCTTGATTTCCGATTTTGTTTAAAGAGAAAGTCGGACTTTGTCCTGCTTTCATTATATATAATGAGTATTTTTTATTTTTTGCTCGGTGAAATCTGTTATTCGTAGCATTCTCATACCAGCGAAATCCATTACACGGGCATAAAGACCCATGGAGACGGGCATTTGGAACCTCAACCGCCTCCACCTCCGACTACAGTGCACCTTTGTGACGACGGCAGGGGTGAGAGCCCGGAAAATAGGTGGTGGGAGGGGTACGGGAGGCGGTAGAGGAAAGGGCAAGAGGTTGGAGTTGTAAAAGGACATGAAGTAGAACAAAATGGGGAAATTACGTAGCAATGTTTAATACTTCGCAATCTATAGAAGGCTTAGGGCAGGAAGCCAAGAATAAAGAGGGAGAGCAGGGAATGCAAGGTACGGGAGGAGGAGGTTTTGGTTCCTCCTGCTTGCCGACGCACTTTGTCTCAGGTTTGTGCTCTAAATATTGCAACATTTTCAAAGCGATTACTATAGTTACTGTCGTAATAATATATGTATATAGATTTAGCCTGGGCTAAAAGCGAAGCTCTCATTGATATAGTTATAATTTACTCACACAAAAAATAAAATTGTGTAATTCTAAACAGCAACGGCAGCGAGAACGGCAAAAAATCAACTCGTCTTGTGAGCAAAAAAGACATCTTTGTAAGTGTAGCACATTTTTTTGTGACGTGAAACTTACCATTTACACTTTTTAAGGAGAAAATGTCTAATGTGATCGCACAAAAATTTGCTACTTGTGTTCCTGTAATTTTTTCTCACTGCCGCTCATTTTTACCTTGCTACGGCCGCTCGCACTTCTCATTGGCGGGAAGAACGCAGCAGGTCTCAGTTAACGGATCGCTCTCTGATAAATTTAATCTGACTTGTGGGGTCCCACAAGGTTCTTGTTTGGGCCCCCTCTTATTTACCATCTACGCGAGTTCGCTGTTTGACATCTTGAAATCTCATCTGCCATTCGTTCACACCTATGCGGACGATACGCAGCTATATATATCGTTTAATCCCGTTGATAAGACCAGCGAGGCTGATGCTGTGATTGCGATTGAGAACTGTATTCGTGACGTTCGCGCATGGATGAGAGATGATA
>CALNXI010000980.1:10429-21927 GCA_942486025.1 Porites evermanni
TGTTGCACGCGCTTTCCTGGTGTCAAAATACCCTTTAGGTTTTGGTCTCTCGACGGTGCGCATTTGGAATGCCGCCAGAAACATTTTAACACAAACAACAGCAAAGGATATGCTTCAATACAGTTCTTGTTTCATATTGAAATTCCGTGTACCAACTGGGTTTTTACGATGGTGAAGTTAGGTCAAATTTGTCATTTTTGAAAAGTGCTGAAATCGTGTTTCTTCTTGGGGCCGGTACAGTCACATTTAAACGGTTTATTTAAAGTTAACTGCTGAATTATAAAGTAAAAATATGTGTCTGTTTTGTGACTTGATTTCATCTAGAGATATTATTCCGTTTTTATGTACGAGCGCGAAGAAAATGCTCCATTTTCGCTAATTTCATACTCGAAAGAGCGCCGATTTAGAGTTTTTCAAACTTTGCCTGATTCCTGAAAAAATAAAAAGCTGATACAAGTTTTAACGTGATTTTTGAAATTAGTGTACTATAGAGATTATTTGAGTAAAATATGAAGAAATTCAAAAATTCACGACTGTCAACCGATTCTCGAAAATTACAGACATTGGCTCTTAAAGCGCTTAAAGAATACCAATGGTAAGTTTCAAATTGTTCGCCACTTCACTTAAGAATGACAAGTTTTACTAAATAGTAACCTTTTTTTATTATATAAACACCAATGAAATACCAGGTGAGGTTTCGCGCGAAAACTTGATATCTTCATGTGCGAAAATAACATGTTATCTTCACATGTGAAAATATCACCGTTGCTATGGCTACATAATAGATCGCGCCTTTCACACCAAAAAACTATTAAAGTGAAACGGTTTGGTAGTTCATTAGTGTTCATATAATATATAGAACATTACATGGCCGTTGGAGATACGAAATTTCTCTTCTCGTGTTGAAAAAATATTTCACCCGTTCGCTGCGCTCACTTGTGAAATATTTTTCAACACTCGAAGAGAAATTTCGTATCTCCGCGCGGCCATGTAATATCCTCTATCTAGCCTGAGAAAACAGCCGACATTTCGAGACGACGCCACTCGGGTTTCCTCGCGAGACGACGTCTGAGGAACAAGCGTAGAAATCCATACTGATAACGCGTCACTACTCCGATCTGGGTAGTGCTTCTGCTTGGATAAAAAAATTGCTTTAACCAATGAAAAGCACTACAGTAACTATACCTAGATCTGGGTAGTGTTGCGTCATCAGTCATGTAATTTGTGCCCTCGTTCCCGGCTCAGTCGTCAAGGGACCTCGCGAAGTGTCGGCTTTTTCAGGCTAAACCATATCCAGTAGTTATTATATTCAGTTGCCTACGACGACAGTAACCAATCCGACTCTCCTATCTAATGGAAATAACTCCATGAGCGTGAATCCCTGTGACTAATCTTCAACTAAAAGTAGCCCTTTAATCATAACAGCAAATCACAGTGAAATCTAGACTTACGGTTAATCCATCTACACCGGACTTCCCTGGAGGCCCCATAGAACCCTAGAAGAAATGGTAGTAGTTATAGTGAGAACTGGAACATAAACCGATTTCCTTGTCGTATAACGCGCCTCTACAATATACTTTCGCTACTATCAGTAACAGACTTCACGTAAGTTGGGTCGGCTCATTCACACCATAGTAATTAGAGGAGATTTTCACACCGTAATATAACAAGGTGGGTGAAGGGAAACTCGGAAATAGTTTTCCTCTGCCCTAGAGGCTTTAGTTCGACCTTAAAGTAAAGTGGGAGCCTAAAACTTAACACACAACAAATTTAATAAAATAAAAAGCAATTTTGTGCATCAGTTTAGTTTCGCGATGTTTAGCCTTTTCCAAGCACTCAGTTATAATTTATGGACGACTAACAAAAAAAAGAAAAAAACGGAAGAACAGTTCTGAGAGATTTTCTAGCAAATAGTTCCACGGGAGTTCATCCAAATACCAAAAGCAAAAAAAAATGAGCCGATTCGTAGATAAACTGTGTCACACCAACGGAATCTTACAACCGTATGGTGCGCTTATTTTCAGAAATAACGGTAGGCTTTTAACCAAGAAAAAGACAGCGGTGAGATATAGCGAGTACAAAGTTGATAATTAAACACAAGACAGTCATGACCCAAACCTGTTCACCATCTGCGCCTCGTTCTCCAACTTGTCCAGTCACACCTTCTCGACCTTTTTCCCCAATCGACCCTGGTTGACCCATTGGACCTGGATCTCCCATAACGCCCTGTTTAAGAGATTGAAATTCAGGGTTTAATTCAGGTTCTGGTTCTACACTTTTTCACACGGACTTTACAATTCCGAAAAGTAAAACTCTTTCAAAAAACTACGTACACTCTTCTCTCGTTCTAGATCAAAAACTTAGCGATAAGGGTATTTTAAGACTTTATTGTCTTTCACACGCGTGTCACTCAACAATGTCAGTTTTCGGGTGCTTAAGCGACTTATCAGTTCAAATAGTAAGACGATCGACGCCAAATAGGCTCGAGGTTCACCTCAGAGTTCAAGGTCCTACAACACTAGTTGAAATTCAAAAGTTCCGTAATGTCACGCACGAATTCTATCACACCCTGTGATAATATTGCGGCAGTAACAGGTGGCCTAAATAGCAGTCTTTACGAAGAAGCCTGTACGTTTAAGGAGCGCTTGTAAGTATTGACATGAACTATAACATCTGATCGGTGAATATATCATCAGTATCTTTTTTTTTTTTTTGGAAAACCAGAACTCAAGCGTCACATATTTGCCGTTTTTAAAGTAAAGACACTCTATCCGTCTGGGCCAAACTGGGTAAACATTTTATTTTTCGTCTGATCATCATGCTTCCAGACGAACTATACCAATAGAAGTTGTGCGCCATTCAAGACGTACTACGAAGGATAGTTCAACTAGACGCAAAATGCGTCTTGTGCCCGTTTTGATACTAGAGACGTATAACTAGAGGAACCACAAATGTTTGCCCAAATTCGTCCAGACAGATGCGACTTGATTTATTAACTAAAAACGGTTATAGACGCATTATTTGTCTGGACAGACATACCGTCCTCTGCAGCTAGAAAAACGG
The DNA here is from genome assembly GCA_942486025.1 of Porites evermanni. NCBI lineage: Eukaryota > Metazoa > Cnidaria > Anthozoa > Scleractinia > Poritidae > Porites > Porites evermanni. The sequence continues at coordinate 13,493 of CALNXI010000980.1, forward strand.
CCTTTGTGCAGCTTTTGCGTGTTTTAGTTAGTGTGAACAAAAGCATTGCTTACCCTTATTCCCTGGTATCCTGGCGGTCCCTGGTTTCCCTTTGAACCTGGAGGTCCCTTAAAGAGATAAAAAAGTATACAATGTTTGAAAGATCAGCAGTTCAATGCTAATCGGACAGTTGGAAATGAAAACAGCGATGTTAGTACTGGTCGTCCTCGATGAAAGTTGCTACTCGCGGGCTGTCTCTGTGAAAACACATTTAGTATAAAAAGTTCAACCCGCTACCTTTTCAAGTTGTTACTATGACAAATAGCCAACAAAATACTTCCTTCAAAATCCCTTGATAATGCAATCATTAAATTGGCAAAAACATTTGTGACAATATGGTAGAAGTTGATTGAATGATTATGACTGCATGGTATTACTCTTTTTACACTATATTGTGTGCCCGAGAGATACAGAAAACGTCATATATGGTCCAATTAACCGAACTATGATTAGGAAGAATGATCACCAACAAAAGCCAATGAAAGGGAGACCGTGAGAATTCAGGGCATAGCGCGGAGCTGAACACTAGGGATATTTTAAGAAAAACTCCGAATTTCTATAGGAATCGAATTGGAAGAAGAATAAAGATCGGATGGCAAAATTAGCACTTATCGATCTTTCACCTAAATGTCATAAGAGTTAACTCACATCGGGTCCACCTGGGCCAGGCTCACCAATCTCTCCTTGCGGTCCTTTGAATCCCTAGGATGAATAAGAGTATAGTAAATAACGGTAATAGGACTGAGTGAAGTCCAATTGGACGACACGAAAATCTGTTTACAATTATGGCTATGATTAAAATCATAACTCTAACATAATTTGTGATATTTTAGGCCTTTTTGTAACTAAAACACAGAAAATTTTGCTAGCGGTGAAAAATGCTATTTAAGCGCGCGCGTGCGAAGGCGCGTATTGTCCTATTAGTGCTGAAATCAGGACATTTGATAGCCAATCAGATTTCATAATTTTGTTATAGTTATAATTAATCTTGTAATTCATTATTATAATACACGGTAACCATCAAGGCGGTCCAAATTACATGAAAGAACTGAAGTCTACGGTGTTTTAGTAAGGATTAGAGAAAGTGAGAAGTAAATTGAGCACGACTTTTCGGGTCATTGCATTGCTTCCAGTTGGTACCTTTGACACTTGTTTCAATCTTTTGCGAGGTTTTTCGCTGGGTATACGAGACTGATCTTAGAGAACGGTAAACGCGATTAGCAAACGCAATTGAACAATGCTGTTGTTTGTTTCTGAAGCTGTGTAGGGACCGATTTATACCCATGAAAATGATTAAAGACCTGGAGATCGCCACAATCGATGGAGAGATGCTATGCTAACACTTCACTACAAAGAATGTCTGGGGTCTTGAAAGGCATATCAATGTGGCCAAAGTTTGCGACAAACCGGTACTCCAGATCCTCCCTTTGTGTGAGGTGTGTGGTCAGTGCATAAGTACGTATAACGAGGAAAGAATTCGTTGATTTCTGGAATATATTTCAGCACTTCTGAATGAAATCTGTCACGCTTACTGAGAACAGGATTTTTCTTTGGCGTCGGGGCTACCTTTCCTTTTCCTCGGCCCATTCTCCTCACGGGATTGCGGTTCCCGCCAAAAAATTTGCCCCAATTCACACAACTGAGCCGGCTCGCAGGCTAGTACCCTTAAAGACAATGACAGCTTTTTTAACGCGTTCAATGCAGTTTAGGGCGACTGTCTATAATTAATCAAACTTATATGTTGTAAATCGATTGTTGCGGTGTACATTAAGTTTAAAATCCTACAATTAGTCCAGTTTCTCCTTGACTTCCTTGCTTTCCCGGAAGACCGAAGGCTCCCTGCAAAAACAAAAAATAAGTAAATAAATGAATAAATTCAAACCTCTGGGAGGAGTTGTATTCTAGCTGGTGAGAAGCACCTTACGTAAAAGGTGGGCTGTGTCCAGTAGGGCTGAAATTATTATTATTATTATTATTATTATTATTATTATTATTATTATTATTATTATTATTATTATTATTATTATTATTATTATCACAATTATTATCATCATCATCATATGCATTCACCGCTATGAAGGTATTCAGCAGGGAATATAGTAAGCTGTACAGGTTGCACTAAACGCCTGCATTGAAAGGTTTAAAATATTTGTTTTAAAATTATACATCAGACCAGATGATAATCAATCATCTTTATTTCACTTTTTGTGCCGGTTGCAATAAAAAATCAGGCTTTGGGGAAGCTGCAGTGAAGCGCTCATATACTAACCTCTTGTTGGTCAGATTTGACTTACCTCGTATCCTTTGGGTCCCAAGTCTCCTGACTGCCCGGGTGTACTGATCTTATGTGGAAAGCAACAACAACAACAAAGAAAATTTACAATTGTAGACAACCACTGCGGTACTAGTACATTTAGAACATTTTTTGTGGGTGCGACGCATGTACAATACATGTAAAATACATGTAGTCTTCCACGCAGTCGTTTTGTCTCGTCACGCAACGCTGATCCTCGCCTTCTTGGGAATGAGCTTTACGTGACGGGACAAAAACGGCTGCGTGGGAGACTACATGTTCAACTATAGACGAGAAACTCAAACCTTTGGTAACAAAAAGTAAAAAAGGTCGTCATTTAACTTAAATCAGCATTCTTTTTGTGTTAATAACTGAGAAACCTTTATTGTCGACTACAATTTAGTCAGCTACATAATAAGTAATTGCCACCGCATCCTAGTAGTTCGCGCGTATATAAAGAAAAGTACTTACAGTGAAGCTATGCAGTTCGTAAACCAGGAAAAATCTCTATTTGATTGAAAAGGGGCCGCGCGGAATCGTTTGGTTATCGTGACGTTTCAGTGCTCAACAATGCTGAACTCCCGACAGTAAGAAAAGGTTAGGATAACGCAAAACAGAAAATTCCCAAAGGGACCGCTTGGATTGATTTTGTAACAGCAATTGTAAAGTCATAGCTCGATACTCTTTTGCATTACGTGAGTGTTCACTGACATTTATTTATGTATTTAAATATCGGAATTGGTCTATTAACCGACAACATACAGAGCGGGGGCAGCTGTATCGTCAACTATTACTATTATACTTGCCATGGCAGCGCCTGTATCAGGAACGGTATTGACTTGAATTAAAGGTCCTTTCAAGCTGGGTATGCTCTAAAAATATAGTAAACAATAGATTAATCGCTTACATGACACATATTGATGAGGCAGGTACAAGTTGTTAAGCTATCAGTCTATCAGTCGCAGTGGTGATATTTGTATGCCTGTAAACTTGAATCTCTTGCTATCAAAGATACTTACTGGTAGGCCTGTGACTGATCCTGGGGGTCCTGGGGGACCTGGCGGTCCTGGATTTCCTGAGCTACCTTGAGAGCCTTTGTTTCCTCGGGAACCCTGTTTTAAGGATACACAAATAAATAACCAAGAGGTCCTCTTTCCGGAACTCCCGCTGATTTTTCGCACCAGAAACCCTTTTTTACAATCAAACATAAAGTATGTTAGCTTGAGTCCTAGATCACAATCATAGCTGGTAATCTATTAAAATATCGATTTTGTATACACATACCGAAGAGGGATCTTAAGATACATGGACTACATTACCGCGACGGTAGCGAAGACGTTCATTTTGCCTTCCTTTTTTTATCTCGCCATTATATCAACTCAGTCGATTTGTCAAATGTAAAAGAATTCTTCTGGAACTGAATTATTGAGATTGTATCTTCGTTCAGAAAGAGATTGAAGAATTGGACGTCCTGTGTTTACATCCCTCTTGCAGGCGATAGTGGAGTGCGACGCGAAGTCAGAGAGCGGGAAAAAATAAGGTGGATGAGTCTATGAGAGAGAGAGGGGGAGGGGAGCGGAGGGGAGGGGAGGGAATGCCTGTGGGATTAGTTTTTAAAAGGTTATTCCGCCCACTTTGTCGGATAGATATCCGATCTAAGGTTTCGGTATTAACAATTGTCAACGGGTGACAGACGGCACTATTTAAAAATATGTATGTATTCAGAGAAAAAAAATCTTTTACAGTTGCTTTCTTTGTACGACATCTCTAAAACTGAAAAAATTGGTAAGTAAAACACATTCCACTTTCTCTTACGGTGAGTTTCAGTCAGATCATAGTCTAGCGACCATTTCTTTGTGATCATTTTCTTCGAATTTTTAAATGTTGTTAATAAACTTTGAATTTGATGACTATAGCTTCCACGCTTAGCTTTGGACGACGTGCGTTGAGATCTCAAAATTTCAGATAACTGAGCATGTTCCGAGATTAATTCATCTGTATCTTTTCATGAAATCGTCTCTTAAAATATCTTTGGGCTCTTTAAATATTCAGTTGAATGTTTTGACAGCCAGCTTTGAGGACTTTTAGGGCGAACACAGTCGCGTTTCGTCTCTTCTGGATTGACAGCCAATTCTTCCACGCTTTCCCCACTCCAACCCCGTTGAACTGTTGAGCTTGAGTAACCGCTTGCACACTGTAAAAAGGTTACTTAATAAACTGACTCTGCGCATATTATTCCTGAAGAGCGCAAACAGGAAAGAACTCGTTTAAAAGCCAATATATAATGGTAAACTGCGAAGACCTATTTTCCATTGACGCGATCCCGCCTCAAAACGATCTTTCCCTGTTCTTCGAAGATAATAATATATTCTACATTCACGACGTTGCTTATTACGATCACTTCACCGCACATTCAAGATCTCGTCGTTGACGCATCTTATCTCTAGTGATCAAGGTAGTGGACCTTCGAGTGTTGACAAGAGCCGTCAAAATAAACCAATCAAATTAAAGGAGATACCAAGAATCTGGTGTACCGGAACGAGCGCACTACAGGCGTTCCCTCACTCTTACACCCTAGGGCCTTTTCTTCACATAATTTTCTGCTCTCTTTTTTCCAGTTTGGCAAAAACTCATAGTAAGAGAGCATATATCACTTACGTTTCACTGACGGCACATGCAACATACTTGGACAAATTAAGGTTGCTCTCTATTTTTTTTGAAGATGGCGCGACGTATGGACGACCGCAACCTAACAGTTCTATAGAGTACGGCTGGGTTAATGGAAGTCATATTGCAGACAGAATTAAATAGCAAAATATCTTTTTTATGGCGACAAGAAAATGGTAGAAGCAGCTTCAAAGGGTATTTTTTGTTCTGGTGAAATAAGTTCAGGAATCAGCGTGCTAAAGCAACAGGCCATTTCCGAGTTTCCCCCGGGCCTCTGTTTCAAAACGAGGTTAAGTGCTCAGCCTTTGATATAGAAATGATTTTTCATTCTCATGCAAATAAAACCCATTTTAACCAGAGAGGTTGTGCACTTGGCCACATTTTGAAAGTGAGGGTTTTTGAAACTCGGAAGTCGCCTATTATAATGAGTACGTAACAGTAGCATTTGTACCTTAACTCCTCGGGGGCCTGTATTGCCACGCGATCCTTGTGGTCCTTGGAACCCCTGCGGTAATCATAAAAATTAGAATTTGCATCATTATCATTGTTACCATCACCAACACCACCATCACAATCATCATCATCATCATCATCGTCATTATTGTGACAACCTGAATGCGAATGCATTTTGAGACCAACAAATAATTATGTAAATTTTGTTCTGTTGTTGTTGTGTTACTTATTGTTTTCACCACTCATTCAGATTGATGTGTTCTTTTCATCCTGGCATTAAAAGTCTACATTCCTCGCCTGTTGGATGTCACGCTGGTAAGAAAAAAAAAATCATCAGCACTAACCTTAGCCCCCTTTGATCCAGGGTCTCCGGGAGGACCATAAACCTGCAATGAGGAACAACGAACTTACCGTAATATACTTCCAATAATAATGACTTTGGGACAATCAGAGAAAAGATAATTATAGTGTCAAGGGGTTAATACGGACACCAAGGGGACATGCCAAACTGTCCGTATATTAATTATCCGGCCGGCGACCTCACTTTGTACTGACGGTTTTAGTTTGCGACTGAGCCAGGTAGGCTGAACGTAAGACAGAACCTTTGAAGGGTAATTCGCTGTTACTGTTAGGTTTTCATTGATGAGATATTCAGTCATAGACAGCGCGCAGATAAACAACCGTAAAGCGGGGTTGACAGTATACAGGACACAGAATATTGTCCGTTGTCCGTGTTAACCGGACGGGTGTGCACATTAACCGAGTCAATTTTAGAGAAAATATATGAGCTTTTTGTCGGGCAAACGAAACTGTCCGTTATATACGAGTTTCCGTTTTAAGCGGTTGTCGTTAGAGCGGGGTTCCAGTGCCGTACTGCAAGGAGAACGCAAGGCGAATCATGAAGAACACATTAGAATACCGAAGCACATAGCTATTTTGAGTCCAGAAAATTTAATCAAGGAAAGCTGAGGCTACAGTCAGATTCAGCGGCCCATTGTCAGGTTTCATTCACATCTCAAGTCACCTACAGACACCCATACAAGACACCCATAAACTTTTAAGAATACATACAGCTGCGCATAACTTTATTTAACTTCGGATTGTAGAGTAGCCAAAGGCTAGTATCCCCGATTAATTACATGTACAACATCACACTTCAGAAAAACATATTAGCATAAAACACAAACTGGTATTAAAAGTAAACATCTAGTTTAAGAAACTGTGGGAAAAAATTAAACGTCTAAATTCCTTCAGACTAGTGGTTCTCCAAAAGAATCAGCAAACGAGTTCCAATATCTCGCTGTAGCATATCTGAGTTGAGGCCATATGTAGTTGTTTTGGGTTTTGGTAAGACTAACACATTCGTACCTCTTAAGCTGTAGTCAAACGTTTTAAACTGAAATAACTCTTTAAGGTATGCTGGACAGTTGGTAAAGTTAATGAATTTGAAAATACACGTCATCATATTGCTAATTCTCTTATTTGCCACGCTGGGTGTAACGGCCCGCTCTAGTAAACTATTATAGTCACCGTTTTAGTCCTTAAAAATCAACCTCACGATGCGTTTGTTTAAGAGTTCTAGTTTTTGTTCATCTTGTGCTTGACAGAAATGCCAAACTATAGAACAGTAAGACAAATTGGGAAGTATGAATGCCATGTATGTCTCAGATGGGTGCTCGTGTCTGTTCTGTGGACGAAATGCTTCGGTCGGCAGCTATTTAAATAAAACCCCGGCTTCAGCGGAAGCTTAGGCCTGTTTCAAAGGTCGTGCTACTGCAGTGCCGAACTCATTTCATAAATTATAGAAATACATCAGAATACATTTTAAGAGTTCTCAAAACCTCTTTTTATTTTTCAGTTTTGTTTACCGTAATAGCTATTTTATTCGACTGAGTTAACTTTGATGTCTTTGATGTCGTGCTAGAGTCGTGCTGCTTCCCCGCGGGGAAGGAGTTGCGTGACTCCGCCCGAGCTGCTGCGAAGAAGACTATCGTAAGCTTTGCCACGATAAACAGAATTTTTGTTTAGAAACGATTCCGCACATTGTCAGAGTGGGCGTTAGGCGTACTAGTCAATTAGCAGATTAGTAAGCACATACAACAAGAAGATAGACACGACAGCGCGCAGATCTCAAAACCGAGTTGACCAATAGAAGAGTGGCAAATTGGCACCAGAAGTCCGTTCGCCCGCTTTCGCGCTCTCATTTTACGCCCGGGGGGTACTTTAGGAATTTCTGGGTGGGGATGTGCCGCTGGGACCCTGGAACCCTTAACCTGTACCAGAGCTAGTTCAGCTGAGTTTTGCTACCCTATACTAGAGTAAACTCCCCAAATCCCCCTATCCTAGAGAAGCTGTTTTCCAGAAACTACTGGGGTCACTAGCACAGTTGTCTAGCCAAAACAAAACATTATACCACAATCCCTAGTCTAGATAAAATCTTCAACCAACTGATCAGTTTCCTGAAAAATGATACCCTATTCTAGACCCAAACGCTCCGATTTATATACCCTATCCTAGAGTAAACTGCTTGAAAACCATACCCTTCACAGCGGCACATACCTGTATAACCCATATATGGCAGTACTTCCCCCCGGGATTTTACGTTGCATTGTATATGCTAAATCTGCCTAATGAAAAAAAACTAAGATAAGTTTGCGATTCAAGGTGACTTACCGTTGTTGTGATAAGTTCTGAGGAGACATAAAAGAGAGAGAAAAAATGAGAGGAGAGCCTACTAGGGAGGGTAAAAATAAATTAGTTCTACCTGTCTGCGAGTAATTTGTCTAATCCCACAGCCAATGAGGAAGCGTAATTAGGGACGGACCATTAATTTTTTAGGAGGGGCGGGGGGGGGGGGGAGGGTTGGAAGGGTGTTACAATGCAAACATTTTTTTTATATTTGGCTCCTGCGGCACTGGGGCAAAAAATTTATTTTTCGGCTCCGTCTTTCTGCCAACATTTTTTTTTCTTTCTTTCAATTTTT
>CALNXI010000980.1:22136-66156 GCA_942486025.1 Porites evermanni
CCCCCCCCCCCCCCCCCTCCCCCTCTCTCTCCATCAATGTTCCGTTTTAAGAGTATTTAAAGCAAGGCCGTTAAAGCTACACAGAAAGCAGAGAAGTTGAAACTAGGAGGCGATGTTACGGGCGATCGAACTCGGGACCACGCCCACCGAAGGCCGCGCGCTAACAAACTGTGCCATCCTCCCCATTGGTTACTTCGAGGTCACATGCTTCTAGCTAAAATCTTTTGCAGAATCTATGACGTCAGACGGGTAACAGTGCACTGCTACCCGCGAATATTGACCGACGACCACTGTTACAGCGAGGTTTAATGAATTTCCAGCTATCTAAGAAGTCACTTAAAGACTGGTTCCACGGGAAACTGTCGAATCTCAATGTTTCCCTCAGAAAAATATTAACTGTTTCCCGAGGGACCAGTCATTAAGTGTTTATTATTACCAAAATTCAATAGATGACCGTGACACATCTCCTTGAAGGGTTACAAGTGCCCCCAAAACCACCCCTTCCGCTCGGGCTCTTGGGCAAACATGTGATACCTTTTCTGTGGTTTTCAGAGTTCTTGCATTGCACCAGACCCCAGATCTTCTGCGGAGGGAAGGGTAGCTGGAGAGGTTCAAGATTACTTTACTGACTACTATACATATATTTGCTAATTCCTATCTCGTTGATATAACTTTTGATTTCAAGCACAGCGGCGTCAGTGGCTTATCAATCTCTCCTCAGTTAAATCACAGTAATTAAATTAACTAGAAAGCGAAGTAGTACTATGACCACTCCGGCTGTTATTCAGTGCCGCCTATAAACTTTGACATTCCTTTTAATAGCTTTTTTTTTTAAATTCGACCACTACAGTCCACAAAGGTAATTCTGGTTACCTTACAACATAGATGTCTTGTCCCTTACATCGCTATCTCCTGTCCTTTTCTTCTTAACTAGCTTTAATTACAATCTTCTTAACTGCATTCTGTCGTAGACAACTCTATAGTGGAATCTCGATATAAAGAAGGTTCCAGGGACTGGCAATCTATGTTCGCTATAACAAGGTTTCGTTGCATCGAACTTCTTTTACATTTTACCATTACTAGGTCGGCTCGTTCGTTTCACCGAGGACTTCGTTCTATAGAGGTTCGTTTAACAGTTGAGGTCCGAAGACCTGCAGTATACAAATTTCTGACCGCAGACATAATTTCATACTTACGAGATATAGACGTTTGTAAACAGCCAAGAAGGAGTAGCGACGGCCAAGAGAGCGAAACCATGGCTAGACTTCCTATCGTGGACTTATAATTCTACTGCCCTTGCACCATTCATACGACAAAAATAAGCGCAGACTTTGAAAGGACTGCTGTCGCGTGTAGAGTGCATGGAGCAAAGGATTTGAATAGCCCCTTGTGAAATATGAGTTTACAAACATAACGCGATGACAGCTTGAGAATTAAAAATTCATTCAACGTCGTGACATAACCGGAAAATACTGTTCTGTCGGAAAATTTCGTTTTTTCTTCTCCAAAGTTTATAACACGAATTACTTCGGAATGAGTCGAATTTTTAAAGTTAAATTTCATTTTTAAAAGGGCTGGAGTACAGGTTTAGGCGTTATTCGGCATATTGCTTGACATTCTTCGCTTAAATACTGTTGTCTAAATGCCTACTATTAAAAAATAGCATTGGCCATTTAAATTTTGATCATAATTAAAATAGCGATAACGATTTCAAAAATTATTGTAAAAAAAATCAGGGTTTAACCAAAGCGTTTTTCGTAGACCCGAAGTAAAAGTGGCTAATTTTCTCCTAGCAGGAGTCTACAGCTCACGTAAAAAAAAATAATGCATCTAATATTAACAACTTGAGTACCTTCCCCGTTCGGTCCCTTATTCTGAGTTGTTAACCCTTGAAGTCCCAATAGTGACCAACATCAATTTTCCCCTAACAATATCCATACATTGTTAAGAGATAAGGTTATGAGAATTAACAAAGATTACCAAAGAGAAAATGCCTTGATCTTACATTAAATTTTCTCAACTAATTCTTAAAGGAAATGTATGGAGATCAGTTTGGAGAATTTGTATGTTGATATTGGGACTTACAGGGTTGATATGTCGACAGTATGCTAAAACATTGACCTAGACTACCCAGTAGTGCTTTGTTCCAGACAAAATATTATTGATGAGCCCAAGCGAATGGGACCTCGCGAAGCACCATGTTCGAGCTTCGTCTATATCAGTACTGTGTTTGTAACCAAGACAGGCTTATTGTTCCTGTTGCCCATTAGAAAATGGTGGACCCATTCACCCCACCCCCTTCCCCCAAAAGAAAAACCCAATTCCACTATCTTTATTCATTATACTTACTTGGACAAATCTTTTGCGCTACTTCAGATGCAAGCTTGGGTATGTCAGAAATTGACCGAACAAAGTAGAGTCCCCTGTTTTGAAGCAAGTCTAATTCGCGTTGTTGGGCGGATCCTGCGCCGACAGCGTAGATTTCAAATCCCCTTGCTTTTAGTTTATTTGCTGGGATGACTGACTTGCCAGATGACGTTTCAGCCCCATCCGTCACGATCACAACCACCTACAACAGAAAGGAAGGAATAACTGTTAACAAAATACAAGAGTACAATCGAACGCGGCATTTTGCGCAAAGCGCGAGACGAGCGTGGGGATCGCGAGTATTCTTCTCGCCTCGTCTCGCGCTTCACGCAAAATGCCGCGTTCGCCTCCAGTTGCTTGGCTCATAAGGCGCCTGTTATGCAAGCTAACAAAATTGTTGAGGCACTGTCCCCAAGGAGAACAAAATAATCCATACTCCCTCCATCCTCCGTTCAAAAGTTGGAGTGTTTGTAATTTCCTAAATGTAGTTCAAACAGCGGCACGACATTGCATAGAGGGGGTGGGGTGGGGGCCCGATTGCGGCATGATGAAGATGGATTGGCTCAAGGAGCCTAAGTGTAGTTCCATGCGTTCAAATCATGGAGGAGAGGCAAAAAAAAGGAGGCGAATGGGGTAGAGGGAAGGGCGAGTTATCTCTCTCTTTTCCTCACATTCGTTTTCTTTTTCACTCTCTTCTCTTCTCAATTCGCGCTGTTTCTCATCTCTCGCCTGGACCGCACTTAATTTTACGCGCGTAAATAAAATGGGGGAGACGTATAAAAGGTCACCTGTAACATTTCATTCATCGCCTCTATTTCATTTACGCGCGTAAAATTTGAGTGCGTTAGCACGTGAAAATTATTTGACAGTGGAATCCCCCCTTATTTTCGGATACGTGTTTGAACTTAAAATTTCTTAGCTTAAAATCCTGTGAAAAAAATAGTATTACAGAAAAGTCCTAAGGAAGAGGCTTCACTTAAATGGTAACACCACAGGATTTTATCCTCAGATTTAAAAGTTAGAGTGACAAGCTATCTCGCCAGAAACTTGGGCTAGGCATGAACTGGTTAAGCTATTTCCTTGGGGTTGCCATAGGATTATGAACTACTAAGAAAAAGCTGCTCGGGTAGGTACCTAGATAACCTGTCCACAGACGCTGACGCGCTCGCTACCAGCGGTAAATAAATCCGCCGCGGTTTTTATTCTCATACGCTAGCTCGAACATCTTGAATGAGAACTTTCACGTAGAACGTCTGTGAACAGGGTAGTGCCCAGCTGGTCCTGAAGGTAGCTGGCTACAGAAGGCTCTCTAGACTATCAATATCAGAACATATTAAGCCGGCAGAGTGGGCGTTATTTACCCTCGACTGCGAGAAGAGGAAACAAACCAACTGCGCGACTGACAAGCCACGTGAACGACTTTACAAATGCTAAAAGCAATGCTAGAAATAAACCTCTGCTCGCATAGTAGCATTATTTGGGGCGCAAAAGTGGATTTCAGGGCGCTACATCCAGTTGCAAAAATGTTGAGACACTCCCACAAAAAAACGACCTTTCTTGCTTCAAATCGCTCCTAGTCACAGGTCTGTGAGATATGATACTAGGGAACTTAAGCAACAACGACGGCAACGGCTATAAAAACGTCACTTAAAAAGTGAATTCGCACCGCTTAAAACTTTATCGCGCTTATTCCATCTCGTGTACATCGTCAAATGTTGGCAAATGTTTCTGGAGTTGAATTGTAAAGGACTGTATCAAAGTTCAGGAAAAGAAAAGAAAGTTGTTGTCTTGTGTTCCCGTCCTCGACAGAACGTGAATTTAGGCACTTTCACGTTGTAGTCGGGCAACGACGGCAAAGAAATGTACAAAAAAAGCGTGACGCACGTGAAAACTTGTTGTTTTGCTAATCAAACCTATTGCTTTTTTGCCGTTCTCGTTGCCGTCCGTGTCGTCGTTGCTTAAGCTCCCTACTGTCGTTCCTCCTCCCTCCCATTCAAAGTTGTTCCTCCAATTTTGAGTATGGTCTTGTATTGCTAGCAACTTTGATAAGGGGTGGAGGGGGGATCGCAAGCACAAGATCATGGACAGGCCATTTATGCGAAAATACGTTACAGTGTCTCAAGTACCTTTTGCAACTGGTTGTAGCGCAAATGGCGGGACAAGCTCCGAAACACCTGCTATGCTGGCTAAAATTTCATTCATCTCAGATTTTTAACTGAGTTGAAGGAGATAATAAGGACGTACCTTCCTAACACTGGGATCTGTTCGATACGAACCCGTGGCATTGTTGAAAAGTTTTTCATTCGCATCTTTAATTCCCAAATGCAACTGTGTATTAGCGGATGTTTTTGGTCCAGCGAGATTAAGAACCCTGTTAATAACAGCATCCTTGTCTTGTCCTTCGCTAAACCCAAATTCAACGTTAGAATCGGTGCCAAATTTTATTACACCAATATGAGATCCATCAGCAGAAACGTTCACTTGACGGACAACATTAGCAACAAACTGTCGGACTCCAGGCCACGCAGATGTAATGCTTCCGGAAGCGTCCAATATGAATCCAAGGTCAAGAATGCATGGATCGCCTGGGTTCTCTAAACAAGATAACAATGAACGGATTAAAACCGTTACAATAAACTGACACCAGTTTTCTCATGGACGAATCATTTTCAAGTCAAATGTCCCCCTATTATTACAAATCAAGATTGTGCTATTGATGCTAATTTCAGTAGAGTTATTAATGCGATTTCAAGCCATGCAGATAACGATGCGAGATTTCAGAGCCTCTTCGATAAAGGGCAGGGGGGGTGGAGGGCAGGGACGGATCCAGGATTTTTCTTAGGAGGGGATGCACCACTAAGAAATGGCGTAACTGACTGGTGACGTAAACCTATTTTAATACAGAATACCAGTTGTATTAGAAAGCCGCAAGTCATCTCGGAGGGAGGGGGGAAGGTTTTCGGTGCGCACCCCCTGCACTCTCCCCCTTGATCCGCCCCTGAAGGGGCTGTATAGACTTACCTTTTAAAGATGCAATTGAGGAAACTACCAGCGGTAACCTTACACTCTGAAAGATGGTGATACATCATTCTAGTCTAACACTGATTAACACGCTTAGTTTCAAGTTTTGCTTTGTTGCCCTCGCTGTTACGTTGAAATGAAACGTTAGCGCAGTCTTTGCTCCAAAAAGGCCTAGATCATTTGCACAACGATAGCCAGGTGTCTGGTGACTTCGGCCGATGAGAATTTCCATAAGCGGTTTGTTTAAGCTACCATGACTAAGTTGAAAGTGATAGATTTGATAGATTTGAATATTTCTTTGCTAAATAGGAGTCAAGAAGGGAGTCATATGGCTTATAGGAAAGGGCTGAATTTCTCTGTAGTAAGGTGACTATTGACCCCTTCATTTAAGTTAAATTAAGCTTTGTGGACAGACTTTCCAGCTGGTGCGGTTTCCATAAATTCGGCTAATCTTCTTTCACTCTCTTATTTCTTACGAAATTTATTCTCCTTTGCACTCTTTTTTTATTGCCATATCAAAAATCTTAGTCTAGCTAATTCTAATTGGTTTTTTCATTTTCAAGAAATATGGAAAGTAACCATAAATATTTCGTGACAAAGCAAATTCAGTGGGCCTTGTGATGCTATGAGCTTCTCACGCAAACAACTAATCTAGTGACTGTACTGTCCGGGCGTCACGCGATGCAAAACAGAAGAATGAATGAGACGTTTGTTCCCTGGTCCTCGTCTTCGCCTCTAAAAGCACTGTAAATTTACAATAAAGTGTATTTTAAGCTTTTAAAACGCTGGTAGCTGCTAATCCAAGCCAACTCCAGCCTATAGGGACGGTATGTCTGTTGTAAGGTAGCCTGTATAACATACAGGCGTACGCTTTGAAGAATCGCGCAACGATTGATGTAAGCTGATTGACCAACCTATATCAATCACCAAAAAAGATCAAAAACTATTTAGCGAGAGGATATGATGAAATAATTAATTTAGCCCCCTACTTTTCACTTTTCCTTTTATTGGCCTGAAAATGCCTAGTTTTTAAACAGCATCGATATTTCTTTCATGTGGTATTAATTGTGTTTTGTCAACAATTCCGTCCTCGTTGATCTAAGATAACATGAGTCTAAAGAATGAGTGCGTCTTTGTTTAAGGAGGTACATTCCGCATTATTAACGTTTAAAAAAGTTTAGAAGCTACCTTTATCGAGAATGAAGACCTTTAACGATGTCATAGTCGATGTAGGTGAATACACTTCGAATATACTTCCCTTTTTGGTTCTTACCAAACTATGTTATGTGCAATGAGTTGTAATGGTCTTCGACTTTAATTTGCCGCCCTTGATCGAGTTTACTTGCTACGATGGCTACTTCAGTGAGAGGCCTTAACATATTGTAAAAAGGTATAAAGTAGTATTTTCTTCAAAGTTACCGAAAAACCTAGTTCTCTCCCCCAAAACAAGGTAATGAATAGATTCTAGATAGTTTACTCTCCCTCGCATCCTTTTTGGAAAGGATAAGAATCATAAATGTAACTCTTTGAGTAATGCAACACTCGGTTCCAAGTTGATTTCTTCTGCAAGTGAAATAATTTTGTTGCCTTGCATTTACAAGCACGTTTTTCTAGTAGAGGACAAAGAACAGAGGGGACAGCCAAACATATGGTGATATATAAAGTCTAGCGTGCTTAAGTCGCAACAGCATGCTTACATGTAACAGATTGAAATTACTTACGGGCTGAAGATGTCTCAATAAGAAGAAGTCCTAGAAGAAGCAAGCGAGTCCACGTGGTCTTCAACATTCTCAGTTCCCGTAAAAATGATGGAAATGATACTACTCTCGAACCATTTATAAGTCAAAAGTTGACCAAGATTGATGGTCGAGAGTCTATCGCGTAGCAGACACGGGAAGGTAGCTTCAAAGAGCCCTTTGTGAAATATGAGTAGGTGTCCTTTGCCTCGTAGACCGATTCCAATTCGCGCGCATATTGTGTAACACCACTCCCATTTGAGTTGCACCCGGAACTTCATGTTAATGTTAGCTTTGAATCCTTTTTTTGTACTTGTTAGGTAACTGTAGTGCGATCCAGCAGTGCATAAGACTCCCATCCAGNCTTCTGCAAGTGAAATAATTTTGTTGCCTTGCATTTACAAGCACGTTTTTCTAGTAGAGGACAAAGAACAGAGGGGACAGCCAAACATATGGTGATATATAAAGTCTAGCGTGCTTAAGTCGCAACAGCATGCTTACATGTAACAGATTGAAATTACTTACGGGCTGAAGATGTCTCAATAAGAAGAAGTCCTAGAAGAAGCAAGCGAGTCCACGTGGTCTTCAACATTCTCAGTTCCCGTAAAAATGATGGAAATGATACTACTCTCGAACCATTTATAAGTCAAAAGTTGACCAAGATTGATGGTCGAGAGTCTATCGCGTAGCAGACACGGGAAGGTAGCTTCAAAGAGCCCTTTGTGAAATATGAGTAGGTGTCCTTTGCCTCGTAGACCGATTCCAATTCGCGCGCATATTGTGTAACACCACTCCCATTTGAGTTGCACCCGGAACTTCATGTTAATGTTAGCTTTGAATCCTTTTTTTGTACTTGTTAGGTAACTGTAGTGCGATCCAGCAGTGCATAAGACTCCCATCCAGGCGACGCACTGACTTCACCGAGTAACGATGCTTAGGGACAGACTGTACCCCTCCCCCCCCCAACTTCTCTTCACTAAGGTTACTTCAGGATAATGCATAGACGGTCGAGTGACTGAAAATGAGAAGTTGATCCAGTCGTCTTGACGCTCGATCTCCTTTACGGGGAAAATCGCGAAAGGGATAACAAAAGACACTGAAGTTAAGTGAGGAATGCGTACAGGAATGTAACACACATCCCATTCAAGTAAAAGTTCAGAGGTCCTCAACCTGCGTAGCATGGCGGTTTTGTCGGGAGCACTAATGAGCGGCGAAGCCGCAAATACGCGCGCGGTTTCTCTGCCCTCACCCACCTTTACTACTTTGCGCGCCCAACCAAAACCGCCATGCTTTGCAGGCTAAGGGGCCCTCAACTACCGAGGCAAGTGCAAAGTGTCAGTTCCACACAACACAGGTGGGAGCTATTGCCTGGGAACCACACGTCAGTTTTAGCATAGACTGTGAGTAGTCACATATATTATTTTTCAATTTTAACCGCACGCGTAAACGAGCCCAATCAGTTAATATATTATTATTATTATTATTATTATTATTATTATTATTATTATTATTATTATTATTATCATTAATTTTTGTTGTTTTTGTAACGCCCAGATTAAGATGAGAACTCGACGGATTTTAAGAGAAAAGAAGGACTGCAAGCAGGTCTAGTTTTTCTTTTAACACGGCATGCACTGGGAAGTGGATCAGCAGTCACTGTTATTTTATTTCATTTTGTGTCTTGATAGCAGTAATTTACATCAAAAATAAAATATAGTAATTATTAGCTCAATATTAATTTGTTTTGTGGACGTACACTACAAATCCCCTTCGAAAATTCTTAGATGCACCCCCTTTTATTCTGTGAGAAAAAAATTCGCAAAAGAAGCGCACCTTCGGATAATTGTCATTTCGGTATCGGCCAATTTCGGCCGATGCCGATATCGAAGCTTATTTTACTGGTTTGTAGGCTAGGAACTGGGTTATTGTTCAATAGGTTTGGATTTGCTTTCGGGCCTTTTTAGAGACGGGCCTCTGGTGTTTTGGGTACATTTTATTAATTATATGTAATAAAATTCACCGCTAATTAAAGATGCCGTAAGCTGGGTGTCTGATACTTTTCCCCTAGATAATGTGAAATTGAAGAAACTTTGCCTTGACAGAACAACGCCTTTACCGGGGGGGTGATGGTAGTTTTAACACTATGGATGAGCTCTAATAGACTTTTCCCGTATTCCTCTCATGTGAGCAAACAAAAAGAAATGAGGACGAGGCTCGGGTGGACAATTTCATACAAATCACTATATTTTGTCCAGCCAAGCCTCGGGTTGGTGCCTTTGTTTACAGGAACACGGGGAAGGTCTATTCGTCCAATATTCAAAAAATAATGAGGGTAAGGGGTTAATAGATTTAACGGAGATCCAAGAAACTAGAGACATGCAATAGAGATAAGTAACTGTAACACTTTTTGAGTTTTTCTTCAGATCATTTCAAAATAAATAAACATCTGATCACATCAAAATAGAGAGAAGAAGACCTTTAAACGTAAGTAGGTTTTTCTTCTCTAATGCACAATGACAACTGAGTGTAGTGCTTATGAAGCAACTGTATTTCTTTTGTTAAAGCAAGGATAATTATCAAACAAAACATTTTGTGGTTCAAGTCGTCAACAAATGTAGTGCTGTGGTCGATTAGTTCAAATATGAATGTCGAATTTGTCCCTTAATAAGCGAAAACAAATTAACTTGCACAGAGTCCCGTTGACTGGAACCACACAATGGTTTTGCTCGATAGAACGATTTGTGTTTTTTTTTGTTCGAGACTTCTTTTACATGAAATAAATAAAACACGTTTGCCATGTAAGGGAATAAATTTGTATATTGCTATAGTATCTGTATATATTTAGGCAATGGCCGAGTAATACAGTGAATTCATGAATCCTTCAGACTGCGCATGCCTTATATCGGTCTTAAAATATACCTTAGCTTAAAATTGTGCTTATCTTTGCGTTACGTAACTAATATAAGAAACAGACGGGTCCTAATTCGATGATGAAGTCTTGCTTGAGGTCTGTAGCCCGGTCAGCGACATCGTAAGGAGCAGCATCGATCACTGGCAAAGCTTCCTTGACGGTTGTGTTAAATTCCAGGATAGTTTGATGCCACTGATTATCATGTACCTGCCAGTTAACAATAATGGCACAAAACGGAATTAGGTCAGTCAATCAAACCATACATCAATCGATCAATTAACCAATCAATTAATCAACCGAAAGAGCCAGTCATCAATCAATGAACCCTTTAACTCATTAGATTTTCAAACATGTGGTAAATTGAACTCATTTGATGAAGCTAACTTAAAGGCCTCTCTCAACAATTCGCTATTTACACATAGACCATAATGCATCTTGTTTATGCATAACCATTGTTTCCAATTCCTCCTGGATATTACAGTGGTCTCAAGAGAAATCGAAGACACTGGTTATGCAAAATTTTGGTGGGTAAACAAGGAGCATTATGGTCTATGTGAAAATGGTGAATACCATAAATACTCTTTGTTGTCCCTCAAAAATTGTTTTCGATTTCTCTTGGGGCAATTGTAAGTCCCAAGAGAAATTGAACACAGTGCTTATGCAAAATTTTGGAGGGACAACAAAGAGTATTATCACGGTATTTTTTTGAAAAAGGCCTTCTGAAATTCACTTCTTCATGGCGAAGCACCACCAACTCTTTTAAAACTAACCCCTTCATTATTTTTTTATCAGCTTTACAAGTTATTGTTGAAAGCAGAAAGAATTCAAGAAAGACAATTGTGTCTTTATGTAGGACATGTAAAAATAACGAAGGAATTAAAGTTTTATTTGAATGGACTACAGACTTGAAAGGCACTCCTTTTTAGAGGCCTTTAGCAATAGTTGGTCACCTGGACACGAAAACTTTTCGCTTATGTAAAATTTTGTTTTTGCCAAAAGCGACCTGTTTTAGTGTTTACGGAAAGTTGATCACGTGACCAACTATTGCAAAAGTCATATTGACCACTCCAGAAAATACCATAACATACCATAATGCTCTTGTTTGTCACCCCAAAATTTTGCATAAGCATTGTTTTCAGTTTCTCTTCGGGCCATTTTAACCCCCAAGAGAAACTGAAGACAAATTAAAATGCCTATGCAAAATTTCGGGTTGACAAATAAAGAGCATTATGGTATGTTATGGTATTTCTGGAGTGGTCAATTGACAAAAATTGACAGAGTGCATCTCGATGGAATCATGGGCAGCTTAACGGGACAGGAGAAAAACGGGCCAAATCATGTACGTTTACAAAACCTACAACGATTTCGTCGTGAATATGGTTTCCGCAAATAGAAGGAAGAAGTGTGACGGGGCCCACAATAGGTCATTTGCATGTGTACGATGACGTCATTTTACTTCTACGACCAGAATCCTTCAGGCTTTTGCTTTCTTCTGCAAATTAGGGCTTTTGTATTTTGAACTTCACTGGGATTACCAAATGGTCTATTGTGGGTTTGATCCTGTGGGTGGGTGGGTATGCAGGGAAATTTGTATCTCTGACGAAAGGAAAATACTTTTCTCGACGAAAATAAGTTAGTTATGCTGATGTTTTATTTACGTGTACGATGGCATTTACCTTGCATTCATTTGTAACAACAACTGGTCTAGTTTTCTCTGAACTTGTCAGCTCCATGTCGTTATCTCCCTGTAACTTAATGGTGAGACCGTCAAAATCTTCCCAGGCGCGAGAATTCAAGCAGTGATATGTGATATTTTGGCTCACGCTTCTACTTAAAAGTCGCAAAAATTGCATCTGTACTGAATTCATACCGTAATTTATCTGAAAAGCAAAAAAAATTGATTATTTGCAAATAAATAATATTAGGGGATAAATACGCAACACTGTATAAATAAATACCTCCAGATCACGTATTTTAAAATGTTAAAGGGAAATTAAATCTAATATCCGATTCAGTCAGGGTGTGATTTAGGCTATGCTCACGCTACGGTCAACTCTGTCCATAGCGGACAATGTTGGGACGTCGAGTTCGTGTCCTCATTAGCGACAGTTCGTAATAATGGGAGTTTATTGCAGTCAAACGTCTGTAATTTATTTTTGCCTGGGATTTAGCTGTTGTCCGTATTATCAGTCGGGGTGTCCGTTAGAGCACGTGTCCGCAAGGCGAGAGTTCACTGCATACCGGAAAGCTCTCGCGCCGGTATGAAAACTATACCGAAAACGGCTTCTGTTTACACATAAGAACGGTGATTTTGGCGCGATTTCTGTAACCGGCGACACTGCGTCGTGCCGATCTCGAAAGTGGAGCGTCACATATCGGATAGGTTCTGTGACACACTTTGGTACAGTAGCACCAGGTATCCGGACCGTATCGGAAGTGAATAATTAGGGCTGAGGACTGGAATCCACTGAGACAAAAGTTAATATTCAGGGAGAAGACTTGGAACCCGGGGGGTTACTTGGGTTAACTTTTGCTGGGTATGTGCCGCTGGCCTCTCAGAATCCCTACCCCCATTATAGTCTATTCTGTGGATATTTTAAAAACCCTGTCTTACTCACTTTGGGAAAATAAGTACTTTTCGCAATCCTAACCTAGTCACTTTCTGTTTATGCATCTAGCCTATAAAGCTTTTTAACTTGGTCATCCTGGATTGAACTGACACATTTGTTAAACTTAATGTGGTGTTAATCTTTCTATTTTTTATTCCCGACATACCTCAATTTTCTGACCCACAAAATCCTAAAAATGTGCGACCCCATTTTAGTAACTCTTTTTAAAGTGCAACCCCATAATAGTCAATCCAGTCGTGAAAATGCAACCCCATCCAGCGGCACATACCCATTAGCCTGCTACTAGGAAGTACCCTAAACCCTCGGGACTTGGAATTAGCTCATGAGACCCTCTTCTCGTGCCGGGATGGTTTGAACATAGCCTTACTTGCCATTAAGATGTCGTTAGACATAAGTGTACATCATGTACTAGTTATGCCACTCATCTTTATTAAACATTGATTAACTTACGAGTTGTGTATCAGTTCTTTCACCCATCCATTGAAATGGTTGTGCGTCCAGAAATTTAATCTGTGATGAAAGAAAACATGGACACGCATGAATTTCTACAATGAGCTAAATAGTCTGCATTGTAGGCTTCAAGCTTGAGTTATAAGCGTCTAAGTGGGATCTCCCTGTCTTTGATTTTGAAAGGAGAGAGGGATTAGAAAAGGCAAAAAAAAACCTTTGTTGGCCGTTTTCTAGAGTACGATTTGTCCCCCATTTTTCCTCAGGGATAGTAGAGGGTTCCTCTCTCCCCACTGCGTCCCGCCTTTCTCGCGTGGGATGATTTTCACGCGCGCTCGCGTTTCGCTCGCTCTACTATCCCTGAGGAAAACTGGGGGACTACTCGTAGTCTAGCCGTTTTCTGACGTTCAGGAGGATGGCTAGGAATGCCTAACATCGATTGCATTCGACTGGGTTCAAAAGTGCACCCAATCCATGAAAGTGCACCCAAACCTAATTGCGGGCGACATTAGCAGCCGGCAATCCTTATCTCCAGATTCCTATTACGCATGCTTGAGACGTATGAGGCCAGGAATGAATGGAATGCATAGAACGCAATCTGATCACGCGCTCTGACCTTCTGTCACGTGAAACTTACGCAAAGCGCCAGCATCAGAGTTATTAGAGCTAGAGCGTTTTGAGCTATGATCAAATGCGAAATTTGAACCGGGTGTAAGGCGTATTTCATGTAAATCATTGTAAATGGGCAATGTAAAATACTCCATTATCGTTAGCATCTTTGTGGAAAAGGTTTAACTTAGTGTGTGGACAACGTTTAACTGTAACACATTCTTGATAAAGGGTAGGTAAATGATAAGCAAAGTTGAAGTTAAATGATAACCTCTTTGTTATCTGGAAAAACACAAGTGGCTCCTCTTTCGAAATCGCAGTACACGTATTCTGCGTCGTTATAACAGCCTTCGTTTGGATCCACCCAGTACTTGCCTTGGGGAAAAGAGAAAAACAAGAAAAATTGATAATACAGTCGTAACAAACTCATCCCATAGGACCAAGAAATCGATAACGGATAAGGAGAGGGTCGAAAGTGGCAGAAGTATCCGGTTTATTCTCCTGGCTTGGATTTGGGGACCTAAAAAAACCGGTGTCGTCTTAACAATAAGAAATGAACCCTTTTCGGACATGACATTGTCCACGTAGTAAACGGTTGAGAAATGCGCGAGTGGAAATGGAGCGCGCAGTGGAGAAGGACACATGCCTGTCTTCCTTGATCTTTGGAAACTCATCCTTTATCTATGAATATCGGGTTGGTGTCCTCAGTTGCCTAGCAACAAAAGGTTGACAAACAAAACCGCATACCCAAAGTTTGAAAGCAGCAATGTACCATCAAGAACAAAAGAAAGCCTAGTGCTCGCCTTGTAAGTAAGGTTTCGAGAAGTTTTGAAGTTTTGGTTCTTTTCGTCAAGATATTGAACAGAAAAATGTATTGACTAGCACCGTTTTTCGGCAATAGACGGAATGACAGAAGCTTTGCGTAGTGAGTTAGCTGTTTCCAATCATGTAATAAGTCCCGTGAGCGAGTTCCGCCTAATTCATGCCTCTTCTTTTTCCTTTACTTTTTCCTTTTTTCTTGGCTGTCACCATTTATTTCCTTCTGTTGACCTCTTCCCCAGAGCTCCACAAGGTTTTGCCAGACACTTATTTCTAGTAATAAACAAACTCTGAGTTTTGCACTGCAAGTGAAACGAAGGACGCGCACGCCTCACTTACCACTCGGGTAATCAGGATGCTCAAGGTGAAGTTCTCTGCAAGATCTTGCGGGAGAATTTCTAGTACCGCTTTGTGATGTGTAGAAATAAATAACATTACGAAGGGCCGTCAAATAATTTAATGTCTCGTCAGGCTCTCCCTCTTCTTTCTGTAGGAAAAGATTAATTACTTTACCATTTATTCAAATATTGAAGAAGAGTTAAAAACTAAGGTGGCTGCCATTATTACAGTTACTTATTAAGCGGCTTCTTATTTATTAATAATTTAAAAAAAAAAAAGAAGATTGTCATAAACAAAGAATGTTAAGCCTAGTAGCATATGTTCTTATTCACCTTAATAAATGATATAAAACTCTGTGAAAAACTCTACAAATCCCTCCTGAAGAGCAATTAGTAGAAAAGGAAGAGAGATAAACAAGGACTTTTAAAAAAGAAAATCTTTTCGATCCTGGTGAGGATGACCTCACGACATCTGGATTAGATGTCATTAGAATCTACCGGCGCCCTAACTGCGTGGCACTGGAGAGATATTGTAATTGAATTAATTTACTCCTGATTACTCCATTCTTCAATCTCGCTCTATTATCAAAGCCCCAAAAATATAGAGTTCTCGCCCACCCAAAAAATAATTACGGGTAATTATGTCAATGCGTGAGAGGATCGTAAATAGAAATTACCTCTTTTGACGAGTAGAGTCTGAATCCTGGACCTTTGTTTTGGCTTCCATAAATCTAAAGATACATTACGTTTACTTAATACTGTATCAACATTACAGGGAGTGGGATTATAGTATATAGATAAAGTAAACTCAAGTTATGCACGCAGGAGGTTGATAAGCGCAAAATAGGTGCAATAACTATTGTACCCACAGAATGTATATCATTAACTGCGTATGGAAAGTCAAAATCGGAATAAAAAACCTCGTCGATATCGTCTTTTTAAGTTAATATTTATTTGATTGTTGGATGAGCATGCGCTTTTGCTCTGTTATTTTATAAAACGCTATAAGGCGCAGAATTGATTAACAAGCAGCTAACTGACTCTGGCCGGTTCACTGAAAAGGGCCAGAAGCACCAACACGGGGATCGAAATGGATTATTTATCCTTTATATTTAGTCATAGTTTAGGGAGGGGGCTCATTCAATAAGCCCCAAGTTTTCTATTTGAGCTTCCTCGCCAGAAAAATACTTTTAATACTCTTACGTATAATTTACGTCTCCTTAATCTTTAAATGACATTTTTGTAACATATTGAATCTCTGTATGTAAATGTAATTTTTCCGGCAAACAAATAAACTGAAACTGAAACTGAGCACATTCGACGCTACATAAAGCATCTTACATAGATAACAATGAAAAAGACAATAGTAGCTACGTACCCAGTCAGGATTTGTTATTTTGAGACGACCCGGTGGTCCCTGCATGTTACAGGAGGAAGTCAGAAGTCAGTACAAATAAAAATATCGCTCAGCAATCGAACACTTTCTTTGGCTATAAAACACTTATTATGAAAGGAATATCGTGTGACTTAGCCTACATACAAAAGCAATAAAATAAAAGATGGAATACAAACCATACTAATCAAAGAACATACCTGCTCTCCAGGTGGTCCTGGTGGCCCAGGGGGTCCCTGAAAGCAAACACGTGTAGTGCAAGGAGACATGAACAATAAAGCAGATCTCGTCGAAAAAAATAACAGTTATTAACAAGTAAAACGGTATTTTAAGAGCTGCAGTGTTTGTGGCTATGTTCGTTTGATCATTCTACGGAAAAAGAATGCACAGAAAAACTGTTTAAAGTCTCCTTAGCCAAGATTTTAGAGGCGATGAAACCTTATGAACATTTGAAAGTTGTGTCCCAGTAGACTGTTTAGGACCCCCTATTCTTCCGTGAGATCATCGAGAGTTACAGGTGGCCATCTTGGCTCAAAGGTACCGAGGGGGCGGGCGTCGGAAATAAAAGTGTTGGAGGGGGGAAGGCACAAACCCTCCTCCACCCCTTAAGTAGATTTAACTGATACTCATCCCCACGCGGGACTCGGTACATTTGGAACCAAGATGGCCGACCCTACGAGTTCGTGCTCGATCTCGACCATCGTACGGAAAAATAGGGAACTGTGAACAGTCCAACAAACACTCAAACTAAGTTATTTTTCCTCGTGCGATACGAAAGAAAATCTGATTCTGAAGTGGCTGGCCTATCTAACTTGAAGCTTCGTTTCGTCATGTTCCACATAATATATTTGTTTTGTTATTATTTTCTATTAATAATACTCCACCGTGTCAGTGTAATTTATTGAGAATTTTACTGGGTACTCTTCGGGATCGACAACCTCGTTCGTTCATCTGTTGATGTCTTTTACGTTTAAATACTTTCTTTAAAAATCGTAAACGTCCTAAACGTTTAGTTTTCGTTCTCCATATAAGTTATTTAAAAAAATGATGACAGTTCAAACAAACAAATCAACCTACTGTACGTCCATCTGCCCCCTGCAGAAAAAAAGAAACTTTCAGTTCTTCCGGCAAATTATTGGTTGAAATGAAAACAAAAGCAAATGAGAACATAAATAAGAAACCAGTTACTAACAAAGATTATAAAATAACCCTAAAAGAAAAGTAGAAAACATTACCCTACTTCCTCTCTCTCCCTTGCAAAGAAAACAGAAAACCATGATCAATATTATATTAGCAAATAATTACTGAAATTATATAGCGTTACTTGATTTACCAATTTAAACATTTCACTACAGATATAAAACAGCATTAACACGGCGAAGGAGCATATTGAAATTACCG
Organism: Porites evermanni; assembly: GCA_942486025.1. Classification (NCBI taxonomy): domain Eukaryota; kingdom Metazoa; phylum Cnidaria; class Anthozoa; order Scleractinia; family Poritidae; genus Porites; species Porites evermanni. The sequence continues at coordinate 39,809 of CALNXI010000980.1, forward strand.
CCTGCGAAGACAATAAAGGCTTCAAAATCCGTTTACACAAGAAAGTATAAAGTAGTATTATCGGCTAAGAATATCCACTAGGATAGGAAGCTGATTAAATAAATGGGCAGGAGAGGCAAAACAAAAAGGAAAGTGAACTTAGTCTAAAAAGTAATGCTCTTTTATACTCTCTTGGTTTATTATATAAACAAATGCTTTAAGAGAAAATATAGCAAAGATAAGGTATAAAACCAGCAACAGATAGAAATAGCCTCCTACGTGTTACACATCGTTCACAACACTTCCGAAAATTGAAAAAATATATATATATATATATATATATATATTTTTTTTTACTTGTATTCTGGGTAGAAAGTATTACGTAGAGCGCTCAATTCATTTAATTGAGGAGCATTGACTACAAATAATCAAAGGAGTTCAGGCTTCAGGAGTAATCATTGATCGTTTATTGCGACAGTGCTGTTTCGTATGGTCCGAAATTGTAGGACCACACTCAAGGAACGTTACAGAAACCATCAGTCCTCCTTTCGACGCTCGAACAGAAGAAATGAAACGGAACTCTCAAAATATATTTGGAGTTTACTGGACTCTAACAAACCTTTCCAGATAAAATGGAAAGATTTAAAGAAATGTAAAGCCTATAGCAACATTGGCAAAAAATGTAATCTTTGTCTTAATGAAAAGTTCATCATCATTTGTAAAAAAAGAGCTTTGTAGCCTAAACAGGCGAAACGAAATAGCGAGTTCATGCCTCCACAGAAACAGATATGTACTTCAGAACTCTAGAGTAACGTAACTAAGACACAATCCATCTGTTACCTAGATACTATCTCTTAACGCTTCCCTATATTTTACTGCCAGCTTTTAATTTTAACGGTCAATCGTTGAAGTTGCCTGATGAGTGTGGTCCACTTTTGACGAGTAGAGTCTGAATCCTGGACCTTTGTTTTGGCTTCCATAAATCTAAAGATACATTACGTTTACTTAATACTGTATCAACATTACAGGGAGTGGGATTATAGTATATAGATAAAGTAAACTCAAGTTATGCACGCAGGAGGTTGATAAGCGCAAAATAGGTGCAATAACTATTGTACCCACAGAATGTATATCATTAACTGCGTATGGAAAGTCAAAATCGGAATAAAAAACCTCGTCGATATCGTCTTTTTAAGTTAATATTTATTTGATTGTTGGATGAGCATGCGCTTTTGCTCTGTTATTTTATAAAACGCTATAAGGCGCAGAATTGATTAACAAGCAGCTAACTGACTCTGGCCGGTTCACTGAAAAGGGCCAGAAGCACCAACACGGGGATCGAAATGGATTATTTATCCTTTATATTTAGTCATAGTTTAGGGAGGGGGCTCATTCAATAAGCCCCAAGTTTTCTATTTGAGCTTCCTCGCCAGAAAAATACTTTTAATACTCTTACGTATAATTTACGTCTCCTTAATCTTTAAATGACATTTTTGTAATATATTGAATCTCTGTATGTAAATGTAATTTTTCCGGCAAACAAATAAACTGAAACTGAAACTGAGCACATTCGACGCTACATAAAGCATCTTACATAGATAACAATGAAAAAGACAATAGTAGCTACGTACCCAGTCAGGATTTGTTATTTTGAGACGACCCGGTGGTCCCTGCATGTTACAGGAGGAAGTCAGAAGTCAGTACAAATAAAAATATCGCTCAGCAATCGAACACTTTCTTTGGCTATAAAACACTTATTATGAAAGGAATATCGTGTGACTTAGCCTACATACAAAAGCAATAAAATAAAAGATGGAATACAAACCATACTAATCAAAGAACATACCTGCTCTCCAGGTGGTCCTGGTGGCCCAGGGGGTCCCTGAAAGCAAACACGTGTAGTGCAAGGAGACATGAACAATAAAGCAGATCTCGTCGAAAAAAATAACAGTTATTAACAAGTAAAACGGTATTTTAAGAGCTGCAGTGTTTGTGGCTATGTTCGTTTGATCATTCTACGGAAAAAGAATGCACAGAAAAACTGTTTAAAGTCTCCTTAGCCAAGATTTTAGAGGCGATGAAACCTTATGAACATTTGAAAGTTGTGTCCCAGTAGACTGTTTAGGACCCCCTATTCTTCCGTGAGATCATCGAGAGTTACAGGTGGCCATCTTGGCTCAAAGGTACCGAGGGGGCGGGCGTCGGAAATAAAAGTGTTGGAGGGGGGAAGGCACAAACCCTCCTCCACCCCTTAAGTAGATTTAACTGATACTCATCCCCACGCGGGACTCGGTACATTTGGAACCAAGATGGCCGACCCTACGAGTTCGTGCTCGATCTCGACCATCGTACGGAAAAATAGGGAACTGTGAACAGTCCAGCAAAAACTCTCAAACTAAGTTATTTTTCCTCGTGCGATACGAAAGAAAATCTGATTCCGAAGTGGCTGGCCTATCTAACTTGAAGCTTCGTATCGTCATGTTCCACATAATATATTATTTTGTGCTCAATTTCTATTAATAATACTCTACCGTGTCAGTTTAATTTATTGAGAATTTTACTGGGCACACTTCAGGATCAACAACCTCGTTCGTTCATCTGTTGATGTCTTTTACGTTTAAATACTTTTTAAAAATCGTAAACGTCCTAAACGTTTAGTTTTCGTTCTCCATATAAGTTATTTAAAAAAATGATGACAGTTCAAACAAACAAATCAACCTACTGTACGTCCATCTGCCCCCTGCAGAAAAAAAGAAACTTTCAGTTCTATTGGCAAATTATTGGTTGGAATGAAAACAAAAGCAAATGAGAACATAAATAAGAAACCAATTACTAACAAAGGTTATAAAATGATCCTAAAAGAAAAGTAGAAAACATTACCCTACTTCCTCTCTCTCCCTTGCAAAGAAAACAGAAAACCATGATCAATATTCTATTAGCAAATAATTACCAAAATTATATAGCGTTACTGGATTTACCAATTTAAACATTTCACTACAGATATAAAACAGCATTAACACGGCGAAGAAGCATATTGAAATTACCGCCTGCGAAGACAATAAAGGCCTCAAAATCCGTTTACACAAGAAAGTATAAAGTAGTATTATCGGCTTAGAATATCCAGTAGGATAGGAAGCTGATTAAATAAATGGGCAGGAAAGGCAAAACAAAAAGGAAAGTGAACTTAGTCTAAAAAGTAATGCTCCTTTATACTCTCTTGGTTTATTATATAAACAAATGCGCATGCTTTAAGAGAAAATATAGCAAAGATAAGGTATAAAACCAGCAACAGATAGAAATAGCCTCCTAAGTGCTACACATCGTTCACAACACTTCCGAAAATTAAAAATATATATATATATTTTTTTTACTTGTATTCTGGGTAGAACGTATTACGTAGAGCGCTCAATTCATTTAATTGAGGAGTATTGACTACAAATAATCACAGGAGTTCAGGCTTCAGGAGTAATCATTGATCGTTTATTGCGACAGTGGTATGGTCCGAAATTGTAGGACCACACTCAAGGAACGTTACAGAAACCATCAGTCCTCCTTTCGACGCTCGAACAGAAGAAATGAAACGGAACTCTCAAAATATATTTGGACTTTACAGGACTCTAACAAACCTTTCCCGATAAAATGGAAAGTTTTAAAGAAATGTAAAGCCTATAGCAACATAAGCAAAAAAATGTAATCTTTGTCTTAATGAAAAGTTCATCATCATTTGTAAAAAAGAGCTTTGTAGCCTATAAACAGGCGAAACGAACTAGCGAGTTCATGCTTCCACAGAAACAGATATGTACTTCAGAACTCTAGAGTAATGTAACTAAGACACAATTCATCTGTTACCTAGATACTATCTCTTAACGCATCCCTATATTTTACTTCCAGCTTTTAATTTTAACGGTCAATCGTTGAAGTTGCCTGATGAGTGTGGTCCTACAATTTCGGACCATACAAAACAGCACTGTCGCAATAAACGATCAATGATTACTCCTGAAGCCTGAACTCCTGTGATTATGAATATATATATTTTTACATATTTCACGAAAAGCTAATTATGCTCTTACAGGAGCTCCTGGATCTCCTTGCGGTCCTCTGTTTCCCTGGAAAAATATAACCGAAAAATGGCTGTCAAAGTGGTTGTGCTGTCATCGTGTTGAATATATTACTTTGTATGATCTTCACATGTACATATTTCGTATTTGGCTTCATAAATCGTATAGCACAAGCATTTGTTGGTATTACCGATTACGTTTATGCGGTAAATCATTCATTGTAACTATTTAAATTATTCATTGTAACTATTTCGTTTCTTTGTCAGTTAGACGGGGTAAACCAAGGAAATGCGTGTGTGAATTATTTATCGAGGAGCTACGCTATGACTAAAAGCATAATAACTCGTTCAACGTTTACACATTTAGTCCTCTCGATGTATTCTGGGAATGAGGACTTCTGAGTTCAAAGGCTCCGTTTGTTCTTTACCGTCTCCCATGACAACCCATGATGTCCTCAGTGACATACGTACAGCAACCTACATGTATTATAAGCCAAATCCTTTTAAATGATTTGATGATAAGTTAAATAATCATCGTACTTACTAGCGTAAGACTTTTTAAAATTGGACAATCTGTGCTCTCAAAACAAATTCCTTCAAAAACATAACAGACGGGACTTACGATAATTTAATTTCTTTGAACTACCCCTGATTGCCCAATTTTAAAGGTATCGAATGCCAACTGATGCATAATATTTTTGAGATTCTGTCACACTTACCTCCCCTCCAGCATAACCTTGTGGTCCAGGAGGCCCTTGATGCCCTTCAACACCCTACAGTATTGACAAAATGTTAAATGGTCAACATTTTTCCACAGGCGAATTAGATACTGTTGAGGACTGTCCGTTTTACAAATATGGTGGAAATAAATCAAATGAATATTATAACAGCAACAACAACAACAATTATCTTTTTTTTGCCTTAATTCTAGTTAAATAAGAATAACAAAAAAATAATAAATAAACAAATAAAACAAAATCTCAAGCTAAAAGAAATAAAGCCGCCTATTGAAATCAACAATGCGCTGTTTACACTTTCTCATGTGATCTGCGCAATGCAGATTATGTTGGGTATACAACCGACATCTCCACCAACGCAGTGTTGAACATAACAATTCCGCTATCGGTAAACACCTTGCAGAAGCTCAAGAGCAATTAGGTAACCCCAAAGAGGGCCAATTTCGACTTCTGCGAAAGTGTCAAACGAAGTTTGAACGCCTAATTTATGAATGCTGTTTATAAAAAAGATCAAGCCAAGCTTGAAAACCCAGGCCGATTAAATTTGTGTAAAAGTCTTTATTTGAACTAACATTCTTGACACTTTATATTTTATTAGGTTTTAAAGAAGCACTGTTTATTTAATTAGTGTTTATACTCTGCAACAGACACTTCTTTTTTGCTCGATACTGACGTTAGTTGAACGTCGGAACTTCGTCATTTTTAACTTTTTAAACTGTTTTTAATATGAGAAACAAAGCTTACGCTAATATTGGGGACCAGTCAATTAACATGTAGAGAATAATTTTTTTCTTCTATGTACATGTTTGTAAAGTACTCTCTCTACATTTCAATCATATATATCTATATACGAAAGAGTATGAAAAAGGAGAGAAAGAATTTATGGGTCTGATTCAAGCGTCGAACTTCACATGTGACCAACCTAATGCTGATGAGGAAAGTCTATCAATCTCCGCGCTCAATAGCATGTGGTTCGTTCCATGTGAAGTTTGACCTTTCTTCCTGTCCTAAACCGGAAAAAATTCCAGGGTAAAAATGGGCTTACCTTGGGTCCTTTGGGTCCAGTATTTCCATCCTGGCCTTGTTCTCCCGTCATGCCCTAACACACATAAGACATCGATATTTAACAAGAACTTAGCCACTGCCTTATAAAGGCGCCTTCCTAGTCATTTTCACATTGGCCAATCACCTAGTAGATGTACATGAGGCTCTTCATTGTAAACAGTGCTGAGTAAGCAATAGCGCCGGAGCAGAGAAGAAAAGCATTTGTCTACTTGAACCCACACACTAATGAGAAGATATAAAGGTCTACTGANTCTCCGCGCTCAATAGCATGTGGTTCGTTCCATGTGAAGTTTGACCTTTCTTCCTGTCCTAAACCGGAAAAAATTCCAGGGTAAAAATGGGCTTACCTTGGGTCCTTTGGGTCCAGTATTTCCATCCTGGCCTTGTTCTCCCGTCATGCCCTAACACACATAAGACATCGATATTTAACAAGAACTTAGCCACTGCCTTATAAAGGCGCCTTCCTAGTCATTTTCACATTGGCCAATCACCTAGTAGATGTACATGAGGCTCTTCATTGTAAACAGTGCTGAGTAAGCAATAGCGCCGGAGCAGAGAAGAAAAGCATTTGTCTACTTGAACCCACACACTAATGAGAAGATATAAAGGTCTACTGATGCAAAGTGTAGTCTAAGTAAGTCTAATCGTCTATACATCAGACCCAAAGAGAGTACGAAAGAATTAGAACAAATATGATTCAATTCATATACTCCCATGGAAGAGCAACCATGAAAAGAAATGAATTATTTTCAATAAAAGTTGGCAGGCAATTTTTCTTACTGTCGCTCCATTTTTACCAGGCGGTCCCTGTACTCCTGTAAATCCAGTATCTCCCTGAAATTGACAAAGTATCACTAATAAAAGAGGATTTTCCCTCGAGAGAGCATATGAATACGAGGGCATGGAGCTAATTCCTGCAGCTTGCAAACTGAGAGGCATGATGATCTCTTTCGACCCATTTTCTACTCCCGCCCATTGCTCACCGTTCTACGCCAAAAGGGAAACAAATAAACTAAGAAAAAAAAATCCAATTTGTTTCGAAAAGAGTGTTTTCACCCTGACGTTTCAAACTCTAAATCAAATCAACAAGACTGTAATAAACATAAAAAAGAACCTGCAGTCCAGTTGGTCCTCTCTCGCCTTTATCACCAGCCATTCCTTTTGATCCCTGCAAGTTAAAGGCAGCAGAAAGACAAATAACTCCATTACGTTAATTCATAAAGTTAAGTCTTACTTGTTGTGGAAAACGCTCACCACTACACGATGGGGGCCAGAGACTTTCATATGCTGCGTCTTTCGCGGTTTCAGCCTTCGGTGGCAACATCTACTGCGCCAAGCGACTACCGGACGCGAGAAAAAACTCTGGTACCCAAGCTATAACCACTTTCGCAAATTAAACTAAAACTAAAACTTGAACTGTTTATCTAAACTTGATGAATTTTTAAAAAAGTCAACTAACGAAAACTAGGCAAATGGACTAAGAGATAAAAATATAAAAGAATGTTATGTGAAGGTACGATAAAATTCCGAAAAAATCCCAACTAGAGTCGAAGCTAATGATATTTTTGATAGCTGCAATTTGTAAACTTCTGATTTACTGAATCCAACAGGGGTGACTAAGATTTTTAGCAAATTATCACATAAATTCGTTTGAGCATTAACGACAACAACAACTAACTGAAGAGTAAGTTTTCTTGACCTTTATTCTTTATTTCCTACAAATTTTAGCATCGTTCTTTTATCACATACAAACACTGTATTAATTGTTTATCTCGATCAAACCTGTGGTCCTGTTTGTCCTCTCAATCCAGGAGCCCCATCTTTGCCGTCTCCCCCCTACGGGCAAAAAACAGCAACAAGGGAGCTTAAGTAACAACGACGGCGACAGCAACTAAAACGTCACTTAGCTTAAAAAGTGCATTTGCGCTGCTTCAAACATTATCGCGATTATTCCATTTCGTTTAATTCGTCAAATTTGGAAATTTTTTCTAGTGTTGAATTCTAAAAGATTGTATCGAAGAACAGGAAAAGAAAAAGAAGGTCGCCGTCTTTGAGTTCACGTCCACCACAAAACGAGAAATTGGGCATTTTCACGTCGTACGATGCAGTAACGGAAAAGAAATGTACAAAACAGCGTGATGCACGTGCAGAGTTGTTGTTTTGCCAATCTAAGGCCTAGGCCAAACTTCGAACTTTTCATGAGACAAACCAAATTCTAATTCGGATCGACCTAAATTAAGTTAAGGTCGCGGTCTGTTGGGTTAGACGTCCAACTTAGGACGCGTCGAGCCAATCAGCTGAATCAGACCAACAAGCTATTTTAGTCGAAGGAGGCTACCTACAGTAGTAACTTGTTGATCAAAATCATGTGAACATTTTATCAATGACTCTTGCAAGGTCTTTAAATTACGTTAAAAACAAAACATCAAAATTGTTTCTGATGTTTCTTACTGGCTCGCCTGGTATCCCAGTCTCTCCTTTCGTTCCTTGTTCACCATCTAATCCAATTAAACCTCGTTGTCCCTGTCTACCCATGGTTCCATTCACTCCATCGTCTCCCTAACACAGTACTATCGCAATTAGTTTCAATACAGAAATGGTGTACTTATGCAATGGTATGAATGAAGGTATACAATTTCAACTAGAAGGGAATTGAAAGAACTGAATTACTATTGAAAAAAAACTATTGATTTATTTTTGGGGTTTCTGTCTAAAAAACTCAAAAGTACATGCCAGGCCGTTTACCATCTGTTAATTATATCAATACTTTTAGTATAAAAACAATCCAAATCCGTGTATGGCTCTTAAAATTCCTGGGCCATAGAACATATTTGAAGACACAACCAGCCAATTTTAATAGGAAAAACATCTTTAAGCGGTGAACCTCTCCTTAACCTTGTTTTTCTCCTCTTCCCAAACAAAACAGACAAAGAAACGAAACGAGCAAAATGGTGCTGTGACTTTACCTTTTGTCCGGGCTCTCCGTTTGTTCCTGGTTCTCCGTCTTCTCCTGAAAATCCCTAATGTTGTGAAAAAAAAGTTGCAGAGATAATTTGCTTCCTGAATTATGTAACACATCAACCTTAAATTCACTTTGACTTGGTAGATTTGAATGCTCCCTTTTTTCTCAGTGAAAACAAAACAAAACAAACAAATTTCCCAGGAAATTAAACGAAATCACATTAAGATGAAGAGGGGGTCTGCAACTCATTCTATTCAAAACAATACGAGCAAATAATAGGCTACGACATTACAGCCCTTATTATATCCATTTTGAAATCACTGCATGTTCATCCTGCAACCTGATTGGCTATCAACAGCCGGTCAGTCTGATTTATTCACAAATCACACTATATTTTACTCTAGATCGCATCGTTCATATTCTAAATCGCATCATGAGATGTAAATAATACAAACCGGTTACAAGATCGATAAGATTTATGCAGTGACTGAATTCTCTGATTTCAAACTGGCCGTAATAAAGTGTTACTTGAACTTCGCGTCGTGTAATTTTAATCTGAAATCAAACTGATTTCAACTCGAACTCGTGCAAAATCACGCAATGCCATATGATTTCAGACTAAATGAGCTACCGGCACTCAGTTCAATTACCATTATTAAGCACAATTTAGCTTACAGGTTGTCCGTTTCGCCCTGGGAGCCCTTCTTTTCCTTCCTCTCCGGGAAAACCCTGCAAAAGTAAAAAAAGCCATATAAGGACAGGTATGAAGGACAACAATGGCAGCATAACGCGTGTCACTCAAAAATGTCTAAAAAATACACCAAATTTTCAATAAGTTTTCAGGTGCTCCAAAAGCACTAAAAAATGCCAGCACTTGTAAAGTCCCCAAAGGAATCGCTTGCCATAAGATATCTTGATATTATAGACCTTTCCTTAAAATTGGCATACCCATACAAAAAGTGGCATACGTGGTTGTGTAAAGACGGTAAAAAGTTGCATACGTATCACGAGAAAGCAAAGTATGTTGCCAGTTCTAACTGTACAGTAAACATGCACATACAAGTAAAAACCTATGATTTCGGGGTACAGACTGATCTGATCGAGTTCTTATTTACCGGGTTCTTAGTGAGAAATCAGCGTGAAATTAATGTTCTTATAAGTCCTTAAAATATGTGTCAAAATACTGTACATTATTAAGAACATTTCAACTTTCAGGCTAATGTTCTTATTCCAATTGTTCTTATATGTGGTTGTCTTACTGTATTGAATCATCTTTAACATACTCTAAATCCAGCTTCTCCTGGTGTCCCTGGGGTACCATCCGGTCCTTGATCTCCCTAGGATGCAAAAAAAAGACAAATATTTGTAAAGACCACAAAGAGCATGAAACATCGGTAATAAATATTTAAACCAAACATAGCTAAAAGAATTTTATCTTTAAACTACACAGTAAATCTCTTCATAGAGGCTAGTGGAAGTAGGTGCTCTTTCTAGGCACGATGCATAGGGTTTCTAGATATATAGATACAGGAAGGCCGCTGGTTTTTAGGCAATGAATAATAATAATGATATCATAGGTGACGAATGACTCCTTAATTTTGGGGCGAAATTTTAGCGTGAATTTGTAATTTCACATGTGAAATTGCAAAATTGCCATGGCAACCCTTCCTTACGTCTCAGTGTGAAGATGGCGACGAAGTTTTAAAATGCCGTGAATGAAGATGTCAGGGCACAAAAAGACGCTTTAGAAAACCTGAACACACAAGAGAACATCAAGAAGGATTCTAACAGGTATTTTGCCGAAAAAGTCTGAAATTCTGAACTTTATAAGCCAAATGTAAGGTCTAAACATTTAAGAGAGTGGAGTTCTCGATCGATACGATCCAGAATAAACATGTCAAAAATCCAAGATTGCTAACGTAATTCGTCACCCATGATATTAATAGGTAATGAAATGGTATACTCGTAAAATTAGGGAATAATTTCACTTGCGTTTTGTCCAAATCTTAATAATTTCCCGAGCCTTAAGGCGAGGATTTGGACAAAACGCGCGTGAAATTATTCCCTAATTTCACTCCTCACCATTTGATTACACATACTTATAATTATAATAATTTCTTAATTATGAATTCGGTTGATAGAATAGTTACTGGCACAGTACGATATCCGGATTCTGGAATCTGGGAAATTTTTGCTTGTGGAATCCGGAATCCCGCTAACGATTGCAAACCGAAATCCAAGATCCACTGACAAGGAATCCGAAGTCCAATACCTGAATCCTGAATCCAGAATCCAAGACTGTCTTGGATTCCCTTACACGTGGCAAGTCAGCTACGGAATAAGTGAGAGCAAAGGACGAGGTGGGGTCTGTAGGGGGGAGGGGGAGAAATTCTTACCAATTCTCCAGACATTCCTAGACTGCCAACTACTCCGACAAACCCGGGTATACCCTGTATGTTGATAAAGAACATTTTTTTAAATCAACAAAGGAAAAGAAAAAGGACTCATCATTAGAATTAATAAAAGCCAATATTAACCTTAGGGGAATATTGTCATAGCTATCCGTGCCTCAAAACGCCATCAAACGGTTACCGTGCATTCTTTGGATCGCCGAAAACGGTCTAGTTTCCCCTTCTCTATGGTCTGTCTCTTAGTTAGAATATAATTAAGATCTATCAAGCTTAATTAATATCTAGTTAAGAGTAGAAAAGAAAATAATGTGAATGTATCACATTTAACACCTAGTAATTTAATTTGGACGCCTCGAGCGCGTTAAAACTAAAAACTCCCATCGGTAAAATAACAGAGTTCTCAATGACTTAGCAGAAAATCGTTCTGCATACAACAAAATGATTATGTGCTATTTACATATTAAATCGTGCATAAGGACTCAGTTATCTTTTGGTGTTTCTGCAAAACTGCATACGCATGGTAAGTGTTTATGATTGAACATTAAATAACGTACACTGAAAATTAAATAGATCTGTTTCAGCCCTGCAGGCCAAAGTCCTGTATTGGCCCTGGTTTAGGGAGCAAAATTGACTCGAAAATAGGACTGTATTTTACTCACCGAAATTAAATAGTCCCATTTTTAGGGCAAGCTGACTACTAAGCCTACTTATGGGACGAAAAGAAGAAATAAAGCCTCAAGGCGAGTTCACTACCTTTTTGCCTCTTCCTCCTTTCGGACCTGCACTTCCCATTGGTCCTGGTCGACCCTAAAATGGGACCAGAAAAAGGTTATGCTTATAAATGCAGCAAGACCTATTTAGGTAAAGTGACAATAGCTAGAAAAGAAGTAAGACAGCAAGAGATAGCTCTCTTCTACGAATGTGCAAGGGGAAAATATTGAATCACAATACGGAAAGAACGAGAAAAAAAGGTCGTGATGATAAATACATCAAGAGAGACCTATGTAAGTAAAGCTAACAGCTAGAAAAGAAGTCAGACAGCAAAAGGAAGCTCTCTTCTACAAAAAAAATAAGGGGGCAGATATGAATCGCATTGTGGTAGTTAATAACTTGTCGCCCAGCACTATCAAAATGCTAAGGCACTGCCTAAACTCTGTCAGTATTAATCGGCAGTTCATTGCCTGCTAATCTCGGAATCGCTGTACAAATTAACTAAGCAACTAAAATAAGCCAAACTAACTTAAATAACTAAGCAGAGATGTTTGTTTTACGCGAAAAAATATTCATACAATGTGTCCTTCTTGTCCTGGTCGACCATGTTCACCATTACGACCACTCGAGCCCTGAAAAAAATCAAAGCATATTATTTTTTATTTATGTTTATGGTAACAGATAAAAAACAATAAGGAAAAAAGGCATTTATTGAACCAAACACTAAATTTATTTACTGGAAGTCCTGGCGGTCCTGGCTTTCCTGGTTTTCCATGAGGTCCTTTTGCGCCCTAAAATTAAAACATTCACATGTAATAACTTACTCTACCACAGCAAGAGCCGCAATCAGCCTCCACTTTCACTAGATGTCGTAGCCGTGGTTTTTCTTTTTCTACTGTTAAATTATTTTCAATTATCTACCTTAAAAACAAACTGGTCAATTAACAGTGTCTCCGTGGCGCAATCGGTTAGCGCGTTCGGCTGTTACAACATAGTTGGTCACCGAAAGGTTGGTGGTTCAAGCCCACCCGGGGACGAATGTTTTATATTTCGCTCTTTTTCCCGTTAAAAACAATTGCTATGCAATGTTATTTACATGTAAATTCTTTCCAAGCATAAAATCAAAGCCTGAGACGAAAAAAAATTCTTTTTTGCCTTTAAATGTGTCTCGATTAGTGACAAAAAAATTAAATAAATAAGGAAAATATATGACACGAAATATAACAAAATAACATTTAAACAAAACCTTATATTCTGAAATCATCTCTTGTTACACCTAATTACAATAACGATGTTTTAGAAAAACGCTGGAAAGGAAAATGAAAAAAAGGAAAAAGCCAAATGGGAATTAATTAGGCTTGCTGATGAAGCACTCTAGGATGCATTCATTTGCAGTATAGATAGCATGTTCACAGTCCCTCCTCCAACGGGAAACGTCAGACAAATAGAGACGCTACGTGAAGTCTAATACCTGTACTTGATAACTTAATTAACTGTCTAGTTTCTTTTATGTTTTTTATGTCTTTTTTTTTTGTTTGTGTCAGGGCTCCATTTAAACTAGCATTGCTAAACTGGATACCCCTGGTTAAATATTGATTTAAACAAAAAAATTAAATTTTAACTGTACGTGTATGTTGCAAATGCGGGTGAAACCTATAGTGGTTCATTAGTAGGTATACTTAATCCCTATTTTACTAGCCTGCGACCAAGGTCCGCAGTGGGGGAAAAGGCAAAAAACAGGGTCGAATAGGAAAAATATAGGCAAGCGAAGCGAGCCCAGCGGTCTGGGAAGGGGGAAGAGGCCACCCTTTCCCCTTCCCACACTACCTCTCGGCTCGCTTCGCTCGCCGATTTTTTTCCTTTTTTCCCCAATGCGGAGCCTGGCCCCAGGATACTATTTTGCTTTTTACATTTTCCTTCTCGTTTTTCTTTTGCGTTTTCCTATCACAACGTCATTGCAATTAGGTGCATCTTTACTTGTAATTTTTTTTTTTGTCTAAAAGTTATTTTCCCCTTCTTCTCGGTTAAAATTTATCCTCTTGGTACAAACCTTTGAAGTAGGAATGATTCTACATTCTTTTTTAAAGCTTATCTTTATCTTTTAATTGAATAGAAATGAAAAGGAAATGATAAAGACAGCTCTTTCTATTTATTTTTAACCTGTAACTTGCGAATCTAAGTATTGACGTCTCCGTGGCGCAATCGGTTAGCGCGTTCGGCTGTTACCTCAACATTGGCAACCGAAAGGTTGGTGGTTCGAGCCCACCCGGGGACGAAAGTTTTACGTTCCTTTTTTTCGGTTCAAATTGTAACCAAACCGGAATTACTTTANGTACAAACCTTTGAAGTAGGAATGATTCTACATTCTTTTTTAAAGCTTATCTTTATCTTTTAATTGAATAGAAATGAAAAGGAAATGATAAAGACAGCTCTTTCTATTTATTTTTAACCTGTAACTTGCGAATCTAAGTATTGACGTCTCCGTGGCGCAATCGGTTAGCGCGTTCGGCTGTTACCTCAACATTGGCAACCGAAAGGTTGGTGGTTCGAGCCCACCCGGGGACGAAAGTTTTACGTTCCTTTTTTTCGGTTCAAATTGTAACCAAACCGGAATTACTTTATGATATTGAAGTGTAATGCTAAACAGCAAGTGACGACTTATATTTTGTTTTACCTTTTGAGTGGGTGTCAGTGAAAACAAAACATCGCGTTACCTCGAAGCTATCTCGCGGTTCTTTTATTCAGGAAAATTTAAAAAGAACGTATAGTTGTTTTTTCCAAATCATCCTCTTAATGCTCTTTGTCCGCATAAAGTCATGTTTATCAATAAACAATGGCAAATGGCTTAAACGGTAAACAAAATCTTAGATCCAAGAAAGGAACCTTCGACATCTTCGTGAAGCTCTACCGCACAATCGATACTGTTTTACTTCCTCCGCCGCGCCACATTGAAATGAGTCACGCTAAAAGGGTTCTGCCGTTTCATAATATAGTTTGACCACACTGCATGAGGGAAGGATGGTGTTATCCTCCTTTTAAGTACTCTTTCACAATCTAAATTTGCAGTCTCTGTACAAACCTTTGAGGCGGGAATTCCTGGTCTTCCTTCTATTCCTGGTTTACCTTCAGGGCCCTGAAAACGACATGATATCAAAAGAACTGAGTTTGCGGGCTCATTCTAGTGGCCGTTAGATAACATGTCTCCAATGGCATATATGTTGTAAAAACAAACAAGGCTCTTTCAAAGATGCGGAAAGAGTTTAGTATAAGACAAACAACGTCTGCTGGATTCGTAAATTATTGCACAAATGTATAACGCCACAAAAATAAAACAACAAGCAAGAAGTAATGAAGTAAAACGACCAAATTGTAATCTTACCGGTCTTCCGGGAGGCCCCGGCCTTCCTAGATTTCCGGGAGGACCTCTATTTCCCTAAAAAATTTTGAGATTAAACATAGCCTTGGAAATCATAGCAAACAAAATCGTCAGCAAGTACTTTTCAGTAGTTTTATTACCATGAACCCAGTTTAGGATCAGGCGATGGTTCTAGCTGAAATAGTCTCATCGCACACAGTCATACGAGTTTATTAACAGCTTGAGAGGACCAGCCACCACGCAAGGGCGAGCTCAAGCAACATTAGTACGAGAAAGTTCTGATTACTCACGGCCCAAAAATAAAAGGTTTAACCTGTCAGTTTCACTTACATAATCTGTCCTTAAAAAGATAGGGCCTTATTACAGAGCATGACAAACAGTGCCACGCTAAAGTACTGCTGGCATGAGTAATCTCACAAGATCTCTTTTTACTGGCCACGCCGGCCGCTAGATCGAGAGGTTTATACCAAATGCACACGATATCACAGCAATACAGAAAAGTATACTCTTTACAGTGAATATGAAAGTAAAATTTTGTTTGCAGGCCTCGACTGCTGTAATAACAGTCATTACATGATAAGGATGTGAAAAATCACGCAGTATTACCATCAAATGTTACAGAAAGTTGAGTCTATATTTAACTTACAGGGTCTCCTGGACTTCCCATTTCACCAGGTTCACCTGCACTACCAATGGAACCCTACAAGTTTAAAACCAGTGGCTTTCTCAGTTGGACAACAGGTACATCAGAAAAAGGTTTGTTTTCACTAGAGGTACTAATCATTTAGAAATGGTTGGAATAGAACTTATGGTTAGCGCCTCTCTTCAGAAAATGTTGGGTGTCATTTGAGGCGATGCTATTTTACACTCTTCTTTATAATTAGCTCTTTCCAGCTGATTTGGCTACACCTTGTAATGTATCCTTCTTCCACATGGTCATATTTAATCGTTAAATGTTTTAGCATGAGATTCCCAATCGGACGGTTTGGGTAAATTGTAAGCACTAATAAATGCAATCATAATAAATTAAAGTATTTTTCTACATCAAGTCGTTCTGTCAAACTAAAGAAGATAGAAGCTTGAGACATTAGGTAAAGGAAAAACGATAGAACGAAAATAAACTAGCAGGACAATGCAAAAATTTGCCTTTTTTATATCATTTAGAGTGACTTACCCTTGAATATTTGTGCTCTAAACAACGATAGAACGAAGAAAGAATAGCGGGACAATACAGAAATGTGCCTTTCTTTTCACAAATTAAGGTGATTTTCTTTAAAAAAGTAAATAAAGTTGCGATTCTTGACTTAAATAATTTAATAGCAGTACCAGTTCTCCCGTTGTTCCTTTAGGTCCAAGATCGCCTGGTCCACCCTTGGATCCCTGTAGGAAAAGCATGAAGCTAACTTTTCGGTTGACAAAAGAAAATGAATTGATGAAATGAATTCGAGATTCCGACTTAACATGTCTGAATATTAGGCTTCCTTTCTCGGCACACAAAGCAAAACATGGAAAAGGACTCACAGGAAGCACTGCAAAGCGAGGAAATCCCCAACTATGTGGGAAGTCCGATTGACGGTCTTTGGTTTTTTATTTGCCACAAAGAGTTCTTTTGTTGTTTTGAAATAATGCAAACCTTTCTATAATTTTGCGGGCGACAAGAGGAGCCTGCAATACTAACCTCCAGGTTGTTATTACGCATGCGTCGCACGTATGTAGCCAGCATTCGTTTGGACGTCCACTAAGAATGTTTTCGAATGGAATGCACGAAACGCATTTTGGATCTTCAATCACTCGTTATCTGATCACGCGTGTTTTGACCTTTTATCACGTGAAACTTACGCAAAGCACAGCGTTGGTGCAAAAGCGTTTTGACTTTCGATCTTTGTCGCCCGCACTCCGTAACCTTTGGTTATTACTAGACATAACTACTTTTGGAAATAAGTTAACGTAAACACACCTTGGATCCAGCTGCCCCTTTTAGACCACTGGGACCTCGCGGCCCAGTTGGACCCTAAACATAAAGTGAATGAGAGAACAGAAAGCAGTGTATTAATACATTTTCACTGCACAGGTTCAGTAAATTAAGTTGACATCAACACCATAAAGGCACATTACAGTTATAGTAGAGAAGGCCAGCATAATACATATCAGCAGTGAAAGTAAGCGCTGAAAAACGGTCAGTCAAAGAGCTAACAGAGTTCTGCGTAAGGCCAGAGAATGATGTTTAAGACACTGTTCTTTCTATCAAACATTTCTGGTAATCTTACACGATTCTAATCCTTTCGTTTTTTACAATATTCATTATCCCCTTTGTGGGAAGTATGGTCACCTTATAGTCAAGGCGCCGGACTCCGAATCGAGAGGCATGGATTTGAGTCCAAGCTGAGGTGATTATGCGGAGCCCGGTCCCAGGCTACTATTTTTGCTTTTTTCCTTTTGCATTTTCCTATGACAACGTCATTGCAATTAGGTGCATCTTAACTTGTAATTTTTTTTCTAAAAGTTATTTTCACCTTCTTCTCGGTTAAAATTTGCCCTCTTGGTACAAACCTTTGAAGTAGGAATGATTCTACATTCTTTTTTAAAGCTTATCTTTATCTTTTAATTGAATAGAAATGAAAAGGAAATGATAAAGACAGCTCTTTCTATTTATTTTTAACCTGTAAAAGAGAGTGGAGTTCTCGATCGATACGATCCAGAATAAACATGTCAAAAATCCAAGATTGCTAACGTAATTCGTCACCCATGATATTAATAGGTAATGAAATGGTATACTCGTAAAATTAGGGAATAATTTCACTTGCGTTTTGTCCAAATCTTAATAATTTCCCGAGCCTTAAGGCGAGGATTTGGACAAAACGCGCGTGAAATTATTCCCTAATTTCACTCCTCACCATTTGATTACACATACTTATAATTATAATAATTTCTTAATTATGAATTCGGTTGATAGAATAGTTACTGGCACAGTACGATATCCGGATTCTGGAATCTGGGAAATTTTTGCTTGTGGAATCCGGAATCCCGCTAACGATTGCAAACCGAAATCCAAGATCCACTGACAAGGAATCCGAAGTCCAATACCTGAATCCTGAATCCAGAATCCAAGACTGTCTTGGATTCCCTTACACGTGGCAAGTCAGCTACGGAATAAGTGAGAGCAAAGGACGAGGTGGGGTCTGTAGGGGGGAGGGGGAGAAATTCTTACCAATTCTCCAGACATTCCTAGACTGCCAACTACTCCGACAAACCCGGGTATACCCTGTATGTTGATAAAGAACATTTTTTTAAATCAACAAAGGAAAAGAAAAAGGACTCATCATTAGAATTAATAAAAGCCAATATTAACCTTAGGGGAATATTGTCATAGCTATCCGTGCCTCAAAACGCCATCAAACGGTTACCGTGCATTCTTTGGATCGCCGAAAACGGTCTAGTTTCCCCTTCTCTATGGTCTGTCTCTTAGTTAGAATATAATTAAGATCTATCAAGCTTAATTAATATCTAGTTAAGAGTAGAAAAGAAAATAATGTGAATGTATCACATTTAACACCTAGTAATTTAATTTGGACGCCTCGAGCGCGTTAAAACTAAAAACTCCCATCGGTAAAATAACAGAGTTCTCAATGACTTAGCAGAAAATCGTTCTGCATACAACAAAATGATTATGTGCTATTTACATATTAAATCGTGCATAAGGACTCAGTTATCTTTTGGTGTTTCTGCAAAACTGCATACGCATGGTAAGTGTTTATGATTGAACATTAAATAACGTACACTGAAAATTAAATAGATCTGTTTCAGCCCTGCAGGCCAAAGTCCTGTATTGGCCCTGGTTTAGGGAGCAAAATTGACTCGAAAATAGGACTGTATTTTACTCACCGAAATTAAATAGTCCCATTTTTAGGGCAAGCTGACTACTAAGCCTACTTATGGGACGAAAAGAAGAAATAAAGCCTCAAGGCGAGTTCACTACCTTTTTGCCTCTTCCTCCTTTCGGACCTGCACTTCCCATTGGTCCTGGTCGACCCTAAAATGGGACCAGAAAAAGGTTATGCTTATAAATGCAGCAAGACCTATTTAGGTAAAGTGACAATAGCTAGAAAAGAAGTAAGACAGCAAGAGATAGCTCTCTTCTACGAATGTGCAAGGGGAAAATATTGAATCACAATACGGAAAGAACGAGAAAAAAAGGTCGTGATGATAAATACATCAAGAGAGACCTATGTAAGTAAAGCTAACAGCTAGAAAAGAAGTCAGACAGCAAAAGGAAGCTCTCTTCTACAAAAAAAATAAGGGGGCAGATATGAATCGCATTGTGGTAGTTAATAACTTGTCGCCCAGCACTATCAAAATGCTAAGGCACTGCCTAAACTCTGTCAGTATTAATCGGCAGTTCATTGCCTGCTAATCTCGGAATCGCTGTACAAATTAACTAAGCAACTAAAATAAGCCAAACTAACTTAAATAACTAAGCAGAGATGTTTGTTTTACGCGAAAAAATATTCATACAATGTGTCCTTCTTGTCCTGGTCGACCATGTTCACCATTACGACCACTCGAGCCCTGAAAAAAATCAAAGCATATTATTTTTTATTTATGTTTATGGTAACAGATAAAAAACAATAAGGAAAAAAGGCATTTATTGAACCAAACACTAAATTTATTTACTGGAAGTCCTGGCGGTCCTGGCTTTCCTGGTTTTCCATGAGGTCCTTTTGCGCCCTAAAATTAAAACATTCACATGTAATAACTTACTCTACCACAGCAAGAGCCGCAATCAGCCTCCACTTTCACTAGATGTCGTAGCCGTGGTTTTTCTTTTTCTACTGTTAAATTATTTTCAATTATCTACCTTAAAAACAAACTGGTCAATTAACAGTGTCTCCGTGGCGCAATCGGTTAGCGCGTTCGGCTGTTACAACATAGTTGGTCACCGAAAGGTTGGTGGTTCAAGCCCACCCGGGGACGAATGTTTTATATTTCGCTCTTTTTCCCGTTAAAAACAATTGCTATGCAATGTTATTTACATGTAAATTCTTTCCAAGCATAAAATCAAAGCCTGAGACGAAAAAAAATTCTTTTTTGCCTTTAAATGTGTCTCGATTAGTGACAAAAAAATTAAATAAATAAGGAAAATATATGACACGAAATATAACAAAATAACATTTAAACAAAACCTTATATTCTGAAATCATCTCTTGTTACACCTAATTACAATAACGATGTTTTAGAAAAACGCTGGAAAGGAAAATGAAAAAAAGGAAAAAGCCAAATGGGAATTAATTAGGCTTGCTGATGAAGCACTCTAGGATGCATTCATTTGCAGTATAGATAGCATGTTCACAGTCCCTCCTCCAACGGGAAACGTCAGACAAATAGAGACGCTACGTGAAGTCTAATACCTGTACTTGATAACTTAATTAACTGTCTAGTTTCTTTTATGTTTTTTATGTCTTTTTTTTTTGTTTGTGTCAGGGCTCCATTTAAACTAGCATTGCTAAACTGGATACCCCTGGTTAAATATTGATTTAAACAAAAAAATTAAATTTTAACTGTACGTGTATGTTGCAAATGCGGGTGAAACCTATAGTGGTTCATTAGTAGGTATACTTAATCCCTATTTTACTAGCCTGCGACCAAGGTCCGCAGTGGGGGAAAAGGCAAAAAACAGGGTCGAATAGGAAAAATATAGGCAAGCGAAGCGAGCCCAGCGGTCTGGGAAGGGGGAAGAGGCCACCCTTTCCCCTTCCCACACTACCTCTCGGCTCGCTTCGCTCGCCGATTTTTTTCCTTTTTTCCCCAATGCGGAGCCTGGCCCCAGGATACTATTTTGCTTTTTACATTTTCCTTCTCGTTTTTCTTTTGCGTTTTCCTATCACAACGTCATTGCAATTAGGTGCATCTTTACTTGTAATTTTTTTTTTTGTCTAAAAGTTATTTTCCCCTTCTTCTCGGTTAAAATTTATCCTCTTGGTACAAACCTTTGAAGTAGGAATGATTCTACATTCTTTTTTAAAGCTTATCTTTATCTTTTAATTGAATAGAAATGAAAAGGAAATGATAAAGACAGCTCTTTCTATTTATTTTTAACCTGTAACTTGCGAATCTAAGTATTGACGTCTCCGTGGCGCAATCGGTTAGCGCGTTCGGCTGTTACCTCAACATTGGCAACCGAAAGGTTGGTGGTTCGAGCCCACCCGGGGACGAAAGTTTTACGTTCCTTTTTTTCGGTTCAAATTGTAACCAAACCGGAATTACTTTATGATATTGAAGTGTAATGCTAAACAGCAAGTGACGACTTATATTTTGTTTTACCTTTTGAGTGGGTGTCAGTGAAAACAAAACATCGCGTTACCTCGAAGCTATCTCGCGGTTCTTTTATTCAGGAAAATTTAAAAAGAACGTATAGTTGTTTTTTCCAAATCATCCTCTTAATGCTCTTTGTCCGCATAAAGTCATGTTTATCAATAAACAATGGCAAATGGCTTAAACGGTAAACAAAATCTTAGATCCAAGAAAGGAACCTTCGACATCTTCGTGAAGCTCTACCGCACAATCGATACTGTTTTACTTCCTCCGCCGCGCCACATTGAAATGAGTCACGCTAAAAGGGTTCTGCCGTTTCATAATATAGTTTGACCACACTGCATGAGGGAAGGATGGTGTTATCCTCCTTTTAAGTACTCTTTCACAATCTAAATTTGCAGTCTCTGTACAAACCTTTGAGGCGGGAATTCCTGGTCTTCCTTCTATTCCTGGTTTACCTTCAGGGCCCTGAAAACGACATGATATCAAAAGAACTGAGTTTGCGGGCTCATTCTAGTGGCCGTTAGATAACATGTCTCCAATGGCATATATGTTGTAAAAACAAACAAGGCTCTTTCAAAGATGCGGAAAGAGTTTAGTATAAGACAAACAACGTCTGCTGGATTCGTAAATTATTGCACAAATGTATAACGCCACAAAAATAAAACAACAAGCAAGAAGTAATGAAGTAAAACGACCAAATTGTAATCTTACCGGTCTTCCGGGAGGCCCCGGCCTTCCTAGATTTCCGGGAGGACCTCTATTTCCCTAAAAAATTTTGAGATTAAACATAGCCTTGGAAATCATAGCAAACAAAATCGTCAGCAAGTACTTTTCAGTAGTTTTATTACCATGAACCCAGTTTAGGATCAGGCGATGGTTCTAGCTGAAATAGTCTCATCGCACACAGTCATACGAGTTTATTAACAGCTTGAGAGGACCAGCCACCACGCAAGGGCGAGCTCAAGCAACATTAGTACGAGAAAGTTCTGATTACTCACGGCCCAAAAATAAAAGGTTTAACCTGTCAGTTTCACTTACATAATCTGTCCTTAAAAAGATAGGGCCTTATTACAGAGCATGACAAACAGTGCCACGCTAAAGTACTGCTGGCATGAGTAATCTCACAAGATCTCTTTTTACTGGCCACGCCGGCCGCTAGATCGAGAGGTTTATACCAAATGCACACGATATCACAGCAATACAGAAAAGTATACTCTTTACAGTGAATATGAAAGTAAAATTTTGTTTGCAGGCCTCGACTGCTGTAATAACAGTCATTACATGATAAGGATGTGAAAAATCACGCAGTATTACCATCAAATGTTACAGAAAGTTGAGTCTATATTTAACTTACAGGGTCTCCTGGACTTCCCATTTCACCAGGTTCACCTGCACTACCAATGGAACCCTACAAGTTTAAAACCAGTGGCTTTCTCAGTTGGACAACAGGTACATCAGAAAAAGGTTTGTTTTCACTAGAGGTACTAATCATTTAGAAATGGTTGGAATAGAACTTATGGTTAGCGCCTCTCTTCAGAAAATGTTGGGTGTCATTTGAGGCGATGCTATTTTACACTCTTCTTTATAATTAGCTCTTTCCAGCTGATTTGGCTACACCTTGTAATGTATCCTTCTTCCACATGGTCATATTTAATCGTTAAATGTTTTAGCATGAGATTCCCAATCGGACGGTTTGGGTAAATTGTAAGCACTAATAAATGCAATCATAATAAATTAAAGTATTTTTCTACATCAAGTCGTTCTGTCAAACTAAAGAAGATAGAAGCTTGAGACATTAGGTAAAGGAAAAACGATAGAACGAAAATAAACTAGCAGGACAATGCAAAAATTTGCCTTTTTTATATCATTTAGAGTGACTTACCCTTGAATATTTGTGCTCTAAACAACGATAGAACGAAGAAAGAATAGCGGGACAATACAGAAATGTGCCTTTCTTTTCACAAATTAAGGTGATTTTCTTTAAAAAAGTAAATAAAGTTGCGATTCTTGACTTAAATAATTTAATAGCAGTACCAGTTCTCCCGTTGTTCCTTTAGGTCCAAGATCGCCTGGTCCACCCTTGGATCCCTGTAGGAAAAGCATGAAGCTAACTTTTCGGTTGACAAAAGAAAATGAATTGATGAAATGAATTCGAGATTCCGACTTAACATGTCTGAATATTAGGCTTCCTTTCTCGGCACACAAAGCAAAACATGGAAAAGGACTCACAGGAAGCACTGCAAAGCGAGGAAATCCCCAACTATGTGGGAAGTCCGATTGACGGTCTTTGGTTTTTTATTTGCCACAAAGAGTTCTTTTGTTGTTTTGAAATAATGCAAACCTTTCTATAATTTTGCGGGCGACAAGAGGAGCCTGCAATACTAACCTCCAGGTTGTTATTACGCATGCGTCGCACGTATGTAGCCAGCATTCGTTTGGACGTCCACTAAGAATGTTTTCGAATGGAATGCACGAAACGCATTTTGGATCTTCAATCACTCGTTATCTGATCACGCGTGTTTTGACCTTTTATCACGTGAAACTTACGCAAAGCACAGCGTTGGTGCAAAAGCGTTTTGACTTTCGATCTTTGTCGCCCGCACTCCGTAACCTTTGGTTATTACTAGACATAACTACTTTTGGAAATAAGTTAACGTAAACACACCTTGGATCCAGCTGCCCCTTTTAGACCACTGGGACCTCGCGGCCCAGTTGGACCCTAAACATAAAGTGAATGAGAGAACAGAAAGCAGTGTATTAATACATTTTCACTGCACAGGTTCAGTAAATTAAGTTGACATCAACACCATAAAGGCACATTACAGTTATAGTAGAGAAGGCCAGCATAATACATATCAGCAGTGAAAGTAAGCGCTGAAAAACGGTCAGTCAAAGAGCTAACAGAGTTCTGCGTAAGGCCAGAGAATGATGTTTAAGACACTGTTCTTTCTATCAAACATTTCTGGTAATCTTACACGATTCTAATCCTTTCGTTTTTTACAATATTCATTATCCCCTTTGTGGGAAGTATGGTCACCTTATAGTCAAGGCGCCGGACTCCGAATCGAGAGGCATGGATTTGAGTCCAAGCTGAGGTGATTATGCGGAGCCCGGTCCCAGGCTACTATTTTTGCTTTTTTCCTTTTGCATTTTCCTATGACAACGTCATTGCAATTAGGTGCATCTTAACTTGTAATTTTTTTTCTAAAAGTTATTTTCACCTTCTTCTCGGTTAAAATTTGCCCTCTTGGTACAAACCTTTGAAGTAGGAATGATTCTACATTCTTTTTTAAAGCTTATCTTTATCTTTTAATTGAATAGAAATGAAAAGGAAATGATAAAGACAGCTCTTTCTATTTATTTTTAACCTGTAACTTGCGAGTCTAAGTATTGATGTCTCCGTGGCGCAATCGGTTAGCGCGTTCGGCTGTTACCTCAACATTGGCAACCGAAAGGTTGGTGGTTCGAGCCCACCCGGGGACAGAAATAGATTGTTAGGGGTTACTCCTGAGATTGACTAGCAGTTGAAATATGCCTCATCCCTCCATGCTACATGGAAACCGGGATAAGCTCAAATCTAATGGAACTGTCCGCACATACGCGGTCTTCACCCTACCTTACCGTTCATCATTTTCCTTGTTAAAGATTGCAGTTTGAGCAATAAAAAACGCGCATCTTTACTTTTTATCGAAACTGATTTCAAAGTATTGCAACTGCTAAAACTCACAGTCGGGCCTGCCAGTCCGGGTATTCCTGATGTTCCTTGAGATCCTTGTGCACCCTTAAATGAAACACAGAAAGAATAAAATAAATTAAGCCGAATAGAATTCACATTTATAACGAATTATAATTACCTTTCTACAACGTATAGACAAAATTATTTTCTAGCATGCCTGAGAAGGACCGTTATCGGAAAGAATAACGTGTAACAATTAACTCAAGAAGTCGTGCTCTACATAACATCGAAAATGTATTTACCTCTTCCCCTCTTTTTCCAGGTTTTCCTGGAATTCCATCAAGACCATCTTTGCCCTGTTACGCCAATCATTAATAAAGACATTTAGTACGTCAGCTGTAAGCTGTCTAGAGATAGAACATTGAAAGGCAGATCTGGGACCAGGATTTGCTTTTCAGAAGAAGAAAAGATTTTAATACAGTATTACGACTACAAATCAAATCTCTGTCAATTCTAAACGATCTAAGTTTGCCCTTTGAGATTCACTATTTTTTTATTTCTTTAGTTATTTATTTACTCCATGTAATTTTTTTCTTCTCTGTGTTTTACTTACAATAAACTTTAAAAAAAAAGTTTGCACTGCGCCTTCGAGGTTAGCTTTGGGTTCAGAATGTTTTCTCTTCTGACCTATTTTAAATCCATTTCATGGAGGTAGAAATTGTATGAAGATCGGTATCTTTGGGACAAAGAGAATTTCAATAATAGGTAGGTGATCCTGTTTTAGAGGGTTCGAAACGAGAGATTCTACTTTTGCCGTTTCATTAATTAGTAAATTGTGCAAACAAACCTTTGGTCCTCTTAGTCCTGGTGGGCCGGATGAACCCGATCTTCCATCATCTCCCTGCGTAACAGTGAAAGAAACATTAAAAGAAGCAACGTACAAACCTAAAACTGAGTGGGCGCTTTAGAAAGAGATTTCCCAAGATGCCAGCCCAGGAAGATGTGCTGGTCAAGAGTAACCGTTTTTCTTTCCTCTTCAATGTATTGCCTTTGGGGAAAAAA